>CATIWF010209623.1:0-13105 GCA_949630135.1 Balakata baccata
TTCTTTTTTTTTTTTTAATTGTTTTACATGAATAATAATATATGAAATGTGTGTGTTACTATATGTTGTCATATTATCATTCCTTGCTTTATTTGTCTTTTGCAAGTATGATTCATAGTTTTCTAATGTATATGTCAAACAAAACCATGGGTTTGCATTATACTATGCAGTGAATCTCTAATGATTACTGTGCAGTAATAATTAATAGTTATCCCTTAACTACACTCAATTTCTGGTCAAATTACTCTTCTACCCTCATGCCAAAACTGGTACAAATGGAGCATATTGCATCATGCTTTTACATTTATATCTTTTCTCAATCTAAATCCTTTATTAACACCTTTTACTGCTGGTTTTTAACACCTTTGAATTGGGTTGGTTTGTATTAACTTTGCTTTAAGGTACTTTCTTTTGTGTCGTTATTCTTATCAGTATATTTATAAATATTTACAGGTGAAAATTGTAATTTCAATATCTAAAATTATCTCTAACAATCGATGTTGTTAAATGTTAATTGTTATAAAATTTGTTTAAACAATATATTAATTTAGGTAAACAGTGCGTCAATTTGTCGCCAGTATCAACCACCTAATCCAGAGAAAAATATTGCAAAAAAAAAAAAAACAGCATCATACTATTACTAAGGTTTTTAAGAAAATCGGACTGGATTGATTTTATATAAAGAAACAAATTCCAAATAAATTATTCAGTTCCGTTTATTTTAATTTTTCAATAATTGTTAATAATTAAATCAAATAAAAATATTCAAATCAAATTGAATCGAAAATTAAAAAATAATTATGAAATAAAATTTATTCCATTTTCAATTTCGCTCGATTTAATTTGCTCCCACTGCCTAAAAGTTGTTGAGAGTTGAACCTGTATGTTATTTCGTCCGCGTTCACCGCAAGAACAAAGTTAAAAACCTTCATCAAAGGCGCCATTAGACAAACGTAGTTACTTTCTTGGTCTTGGCAAATCTACGCAGAAATGGGACCAGACAACAAAATGACTTCGCTGGAGGATCTGGTTGAAAAGGCCGGTGGCTGTGCCGTCATTGACGGTGGATTCGCCACTCAGCTTGAGAATCATGGTGCTGCCATTAATGACCCTCTCTGGAGCGCTCTTTGTCTGATCAAAGAACCGGACCTCATCAAAAGGGTCTCTCTCTACTTTTGTTTTTCTTTTTGATAACATAGGGGACATTAATGCCACTTTTATTGCTGTTTTCATATATTATATTAATGGCTCTATTTCAAGCTTTGGTTTATGTTTATTGTACTTTGAAGGTTCATATGGAATATTTGGAGGCTGGTGCAGACATTTTGGTCACTTCTTCTTATCAGGTTTGTGCCTTCGGAAACTAGATAAAGTTCCAATTTTTCTTATGTGGGTAATCCATCTATTCTTTGTGTTCATTTCTTAAGTTTGTTAAACGCACAAATTGGATTTGGGGTTTCTTGAAATATGAGATAACAGAAGCTTGAACAGATGCTGAATCACAAGATAAATACTTTAACTGATAGTGCTGTCCTAAATGTTGCAAACTCGCTTTGGTCTTCGTGGGGCTTATGGTGTAAGGGTGATAGTTAAAGTGGACATAATATCTTGTATGAGTTGAGTTAGTATCAGTCATCAGCATTCAGATTGTCATATTAACTGGGGTAGATTGATATTGTCATAAGCAAATCTGAAAGTACATCAAATTTGTGACATATTCAATTCAATTCGTAGAAAAACATATATGAAATATATGGAGAACACCTAAAATTGTGGCTTAATAATATTTCTTCAAGGCTGCTATGTACTTCTTATTGTAATTATGATGTTCATCTTTGAATGCTAGTAATATTGCTTGACAATATGGGTGTAGAACAGAAGAAATTTGGCTAACATAGTGCACTTTTCCGGAGCTGAATTCACCATATAATTGACTGATATTTTTGGTCTAGTACTTAATTTTAGTTTTATTCTATGTTGGCAGGCTACTCTTCCTGGATTTGTGTCCAGGGGACTGAGTATTGAAGATGGAGAGTCATTATTAAAGAAGAGTGTTAAATTGGCAGTTGAGGCCCGTGATAAGTTCTGGGATGCGGTGAAAAGGAACCCTATTAGTAGATACCAACGAGCTATGGTTGCAGCCTCCGTTGGAAGTTATGGAGCCTATCTTGCTGACGGCTCTGAGTACAGGTGGAGACTTTCCACAAACACTTTTTTGTTCTTTTTGCTTTGAGGCTTTAGATGATATGGATCTCATGATTCAAATTCTCCAATGTTTAACATATCTTGTTTGCTGCAGTGGGAATTATGGGCCAGATGTGAATCTGGAAAAGCTCAAGGATTTTCATCGACGCAGATTACAAGTTCTTGTGGATGCGGGTCCAGATTTATTGGCCTTTGAGACAATTCCTAATAAACTTGAAGCTCAGGTTTGTTCTTCTCCTTTTTGGGCTGTGTAGATTGCCATTTTCTTCCTAGGAAGCTGATAAAATTAGTGAAGTGTGATCTGATTGAAGCATTAGGGGTAAGGAAGGGAGGTTGTCCAAAAAATGGTTTAGACTACTGTGGAAAGAAGTGGTTAAGTCTCATAAATTAAGCAGACCAGAATGCATAAATTAGAAGTTGTTGCAAAACTAAGAAATGTAAAATTATTTCTCTGCAATCTCAAATTTTTTTTATCTCAGAAAGAATTGTAGGGTTTCTAAGCTTTTGTCTTCCAGAGTCCGTTGAAATTGCTTAATCTTGATTTTATCTTTTAGCCAAACAAGCACATAATGCAATATGGTTACCTAATGTCTTATAAGAACTTGCACCAGTGGCTTTTCCTTCCATATTATGACAGATCAGCACCTTAAGAATGCACAAATAGAATTTAAAGTTTTTGCCTCCTGCATCATTGTGATGTATTAGTTCTGTTCAACTCTCTGCTTGCATCATGTTATGTTCTAGCTATAAAATACACAAACCTAGTGAGACATTAATGTCGCATTGTAGTTTCTACAGTATAATTTATAAGTAACTATATATGTTTTTGATTCACTATATTGAAGCCATCTACTTAGCACCCTTTCTTCCTTTTCTTTTGATAAATTAATTTTACCAAGAAAGAACAAAAATTGAGTACCGAAGGAAAAACAGCGTTTCCTTTAAAAATAATATAAATGAAACAACTATGTGAAGAATAGCTGCCCAAATGAGAGGAATTTCTATGGCATTTGACCATTGCCTTCATTTCTTTCTTTTATAGAATCTTATATCTATTCAAGGAGGCAGCAGCTATTGTTCGCAATATGTTGCCTTATTTGACTACCATTTATAAATGCCATAATTTTTTTTTCAAAAAAAAAAAACCCATTGGTTGCTTCTAGCTTCCTTGAAGTGTTAATAAAAGTTCATGCGTTGTTTTCTTACCTACTTGAAATGACATGTGAACAAAAGTGAAAAAGATTTTGATACTTAATTGTTAAATTGTCTTTTCACGATTAAGAGTTTTATTAGATTTGAATATCTTTCTGAATTCTTACCTTGAAGCTTTTGAATAGTCAGAACCTTCTTTTTTTATTTATTTATTTTCTGACCTCTTGATGGCAACTTAATAATACAGGCATGTGTTGAGTTGCTTGAAGAAGAAAATGTCGACATTCCATCTTGGATTTGCTTCAGCTCCATGGATGGTGTGAATGCCCCATCTGGTGAAAGTTTCCAGAATTGCCTTAATGTTATAAATAAAAGCAACAAAGTGCATGCAGTTGGAATTAACTGTGCACCTCCCCATTTTATTGAGAGTCTCATATGCAAATTCAGGAAGGTGAATGATTAAACCTGAAATAATCAATTAACTGCTAAATGCAAAATGTCAATATACTTTGTTACCCGATATACTCAAGAAATTTTCCTGAAAATTTGTTTCCAGTTAACTGGGAAATTAGTAGTTGTGTATCCCAACAGCGGCGAGATATGGGATGGCAGAGCTAAAAAATGGCTGGTAAGCTTTTGAGTTAATTTCCATATCACTTGTGCTCTTATATGTGTTGAATATGTACTTATTCATTGTGCATTGTAAATTTGTGCATTAACAGCCATCAACTTGCTTCAATGATGACAAGTTCGAGTTGTTCGCCACACGATGGCATGATTTAGGAGCTAGCCTCATTGGAGGCTGCTGCCGGACTACGCCTTCTACCATTCGAGCCATTTCAAAGGCTCTAAAACAAAGTGACTAAGGTAGTTGTTGGACAGGTCTTGAATCACCATCACGTCAGAGATAGCTGTAATTTCTCTTTTTCATGAGTAGAATGAAACTTATTGTTACCGTTCATTTAATCCCATAACTAAGGTAGTTGTTTATTACCATTCATTTAATCTTATAATTCTTCTTGTTACTCGTTAGGTGATTAGGTTTTGAATTTGCAAAATGAGTTGTATACATCCAAAATTCCGAACCTTCCCAATGTTGGCAGGAATAACGAAAATTTTCATTTTCTTTGATTGTTTGTGAAAATAACTTATGCCAATTTGGCTCAGTTTTTTCTTTTATATAACTAAAATTATATTATAGAGGATAGATATATTAATAAAAAAAAGGTTTGAAATTAAGACTTCCCAATTCTTACAGAGTCTATTATTGATGGAAACTGAAATATTTGAACTTACAAGGATGATAAAGTTTCTTTTTTCTTTTTAATCGGATATCTTAAATTTGAGCTTTGAAATATGAGTCTGTCTATTGTGAATCTAAATTACTAAATTTATTCGTGAAAAAAATATATATATTTGAACCCGTTATATGGTTATTTTGTTGAGAAAACAAGAAATCATGTAAATGAGATTTTGAATTGACATGAAAGTTGAGGGAGAGAGAAAGATGCGAAAGGCATTAATTAGAGAAGTCATTTTCAGGCCGAAGGAATATGTGGGCATTTGCCTATGAATATGAAAGCCCCCCTTATCCTGCCTGAAATTTTCTCAAGTGGACTTTGATTCTCAAGGCACTGATGAGGCCTCCACATCATCGTTATCCGTTCTCCATCTCTCTTTTCTTCTTATTAAACCAATATCAACCTCTTAATCTTCGTTATGTCTTTTCATTTCTCACTATTGTTTCGCCTCTTCTTCAACATAATTGGTAACCAATCCCCAATATTGTCTAATTCTACCTATTCAATCCTTGCTTATTCCATTTTTTTTTTGTCTGATTCAAGTTTAAAATCCGGTCAAACCGATCAAAGTTCACTATGTAAACCAATAAACTTTATCTTAATATATACTACTGCTCTAGTCATTATAACTACGAAATTTCGAATTCATCAAATATATTTAATAAGAAAATAAAAATGAAAAATGCTGGGTATAGAAAGTTGAAAAGGATGGAAATATTATTTGTATCGAATAAATTTACATCGCCATATCACATTTATATTGTTTGATATGAAATTGTTTACTTTTCTGTAATTTTTTCGCCACAATAAAGTAATAAAAATAACAATCATTTCATTCGAACATTATTTATGGCATTATAATGTATGTAATGACATATATTATATGCATAATTTTTTTAGATAGAAAATGAGGTGCTCTACTGCAGACGTAGTAATAGAGCTACACATGCAATAGGTAATGATGCTCAGCTAGATGATCGAATTAAACAGTTGTTAAGACATACCAAATTTTACTGATTAGTGCAAATACCATTTTTTTCAACTTTATTTAAGAAATAGAGACTAGAGACACATACATTTCATATATCTGAAGGAAAATGCACAATTACACTTCAGAATATAGTTATTCTGACTGGTCTACCTATTAATGATATTCCAGTTTTTGGACAGACCAATGGTGATTGACCATCTCTTTATGATCATTTTCTAGGAATTAGACCTCTACCATATGCAATTAGAGGTTCTCAAATAAAATTAGGATGATTGGAAGATCAATTTGCAGTACTACCTCCTGAAACTGATATGAATACTATTATATCTCATGCTCGTACACATATTATATATATTATCAGTGGATCCTTATTATGTGGCAAAGACACTAGACATGTGTCTTTGATATATCTTCCATTTTTAGAAGACTTTATAGTCATCAACTAATATAGTTGGAGAGTTGCCACATTAAGTTTCTTATATCGAAAATTGTATATGACATACAGATTTCTTCATGTGTCCCAAATTGCAGGTGCGTTATTTAAATTGTTTGATATGAAATTGTTTACTTTTCTGTAATTTTAACTACTCTGCAATCTGCATATATAGCAATATAAGGATCAAATTTGATTTATAAATATAAATCTGATTCAAGTTAATATTGCACACAATTCAATCCATGAGCAGAAATTACTATATAACAGAACATGCTAATGGAAAAAAAAAAATAGAAACAGTTTACAAAATGAATTTATTTTTATTGAAATTGGGTAGAAAACTCTAAATTTTGAAGGAGATGAATGAAGGGGACCGCAAACTTAAAAAGGTGAAATGGGGTAGGAAGAAACACCAACAGACAAAAGGGTTATACTCTAATTTTAAAGGGGGAAAAAGTTGGACAAAGAGAGAGCCATAACTCATCCTTACCGCCACACTGTGACCCCCACTAGAATGCAAGAAATCCCCATGATTAGAGACCCAACCAATCACAAGCCTCATAGTAGGATCATCCTCACTAACCTAACCAATCAAATTCCAGATAAGGCAATGCTGTGGGTCCCAAAAGTGCAGTCTCTTCTTCTCTTCTCTGTGGAAAACTCTTTGCAAACCCAACAAGTACATACAAATTATGAAAGTGAACTCTGCTTCATATTATATACTGCAAAAGCGCGGTTTGTGGGTCACACTCAACCTTCTCTCCATAGTTTATGCTAAAAGAAAATCTCAAACAAACAATAATTTCTGCGATGAACCCTTCCTTTAGCCTTTTCTTTTGATTTGATTTTCAAATTTTGTTTCTTCGGGTAGAAAAGAAATATGATTTCAAACAAAAATGTGGCCAACGCTGTTGGTGGCAAAACGGCTAGAGCTTGTGATAGTTGTATAAGAAAACGAGCTCGATGGTATTGTGCTGCTGATGATGCATTTCTATGCCAAGCCTGTGACTCATCGGTGCACTCGGCGAACCCATTGGCTCGCAGACATGAAAGGGTTCGTTTAAAGACTTCGTCTCTTAAATCTTGGGATATAGTTTCGAAGGAAACAGCTTTGGCGCCAACGTGGCACCGAGGTTTTACTAGAAAGGCAAGAACGCCGAGACATGGGAAGCCTGTTTTCAAACTTGAAGATAAATTAAATAACCAAAGTGTTCCTTTTGTGCCTGAGCTGGGCTCCGATGAGAAATCTCATGAAGATAACGAAGAGGAGCAGCTTCTGTACAGGGTGCCTATATTTGATCCGTTTGTTGCTGAATTACGCACTTCGACGACTGTTTCGAATGAAGAAGAAATCACTGGTGGGAGAGACACTGATCAAAAACTTGCTTACGCTGATGGAATCCAATCCAAGGATTCTTTAACTGCCGGCCGGCGACAGGATGTCGACAGCCTACATGGATTTCTCCCATCTGATATGGACCTTGCGGACTTTGCTGCTGATGTTGAAAGCTTGCTGGGTAGGGATCTTGAAAATGAGTCTTTCAGGATGGAAGAGCTCGGGCTTGCTGATTGTAAACAAGAGCAATTACAAACACAGCATAATTCTTCAGGGAGGAGAAAGGTGAAGCTCGAAGTAGAAGAAATTAACGAAGAAGAAGAAGAAGAAGAACAACAACAACAAGAAGCTATAAGGGAATGTCATGTTGATGATGAGATTGATGTGGGAAAAGAACCTCCTTTTGAGTTGAGCTTCGACTACGATTCTGCAACATGTGGAGATGAAGATGAGAAAATGAAGATAAAGAACAACGGAGAATATGAAGAGGAAGGCGAAAAGAACAAGAAGAAGAATAAGAAGAGAAAGATACTGTTGAGGTTAGACTATGAAGCAGTAATATCAGCATGGGCAAGCCAAGGTTCACCTTGGACTAACGGCAATAGGCCAGAAGTTAACCCCGACGAATGTTGGCCTGACTGGATGGTACAATTCCAAATTAATTTTTTTTAAATGAATTATTATATTATTATGAATTTCGTGTGTGTGTGTTTTTAATATTATACTAATAAAGAGGAATGTATGTGTTTCAGGGTAATTGCGGAGGTGAAGTTCAGCATGTATATGGAGAAACAGGCGGTGGTGGAGGAGTAGGGGGACAGTACGGTGTAATGTTGGGGGGAGGAGGAAGAGAGGCAAGAGTATCGAGGTACAGAGAGAAGAGAAGAACGAGGTTGTTCTCTAAGAAAATAAGGTACGAGGTGAGGAAATTGAATGCCGAGAAAAGGCCTCGAATGAAAGGCAGATTTGTGAAGAGGGCAACCTTCGCTTCCCCACCTTTTGCTTTACATTCCAAATAAAATTATCAACTGCTCCTTTTCAATTACTTACTACCTAGTTTTGGCCTTGTAATTAAGGCTCCCTGACAAGTAAATAATAAGTTTTTTCAGCTTTTGTATATCAAGCCTTTATTTTATTTTTCTTCTTTCTTCTCAAGCTCAAAAATTTGAATTCCAAATTTTATATTTTCTAAGATTAATCGAGACAAATCAGCAAGCTAAGTCCAATCGGAAGCTGGAAACTTCGAACTTGAAGCTTCCCCTCATCAACAAGCCAGTACACTGAGCTGAACTAAAAACGGAGGAAGCTCTTAGTTGAATGCGGATTGAATCGGCGTGGGATGTTTCACCTGACCAAATTGGGCTGATTTTTTAAAGTAAACAATTATATGTAAGAATTTTACTATGATTAGAATAGGCCACTATCAAGCATCTACTGGCTTAGCCTAGTGGAAGACACATTTCACATGAGACAAAGTGCGCAGGTTTGAATCCCCCAACCCCGCTATTGTAAAAGAAAAAAAAAAAAAAAAGAATAGGCCACTATCAAACTAAGTGGTATTTCCAATTGGGAGGGGCTATATCACCTCTTTAATTTTTTAAAATATATATAATAATATATAATTTTATATAATTTTTTATATTTATTCTTCTATAAATAATGTTAGAAGTTTAATTTTTAAGATTTGTTATTTTTTGTCCCCTAATTTAAGAAATCTGACTCCGTCACCAAAAATTTTTTTGTTATTAAATATTCTAAAAATATATTTTAATTTTTTTTATTTAATTGATTATTTTTTAACATTTATTTCTGAAATAAGTATCTATTATATATTTCTAACTAAAAATAATTTCTAAAACTGAAAAAATTAACTTTTTTGAAAAAATTATTATTTCTAAACGCAATACCAATGAAACAATTTAAGTACAAGAGTCTTTAAGAGTTGGGTGTTAAATTCATGACACTCATTTATCAGACTACTTTTCCACACCTCTAATTAGTTGGTCAAAGATATTGGAAAAAAAAAATATCAGTCGATTTCTTTTTCTCTTAAATTAGAGCCACCTCTTTTCTAATTTCTTTCTAAAGTTTTCTTTATATTTTTATAGTTTTGAGGTTTGCTGTTAATTTTCTAACTGCAGCTTCCATTTATTTTATTTTAATTTTAATAAATTTAGATCATTATAGATCTAATTTCTCTTTTTTTCGTGGGATTTTGTTTTTTTCTTTGAATATTTTGTCCTTTTTTGTGGAATTTTTATTCTCTTTGTAAGACGTTTGTCATTTTTTTGAAAAGTAATTTTTGTGAAATTTTTCTTTTGAATTGGTTCAGTTGTTATTAATTTATAATATAAAAAAAGTGCAAATTCAAATAAATTCAATTAATAGTAAACTCCATCAATAAAAGATACAGAGATAAAAAAAAATTTAAAAAACTGTACAGAAACGATCATATATATAATTCTTTTAGATTTTTAATTTTATAAAATTGTTTTAATTTATTGGTAATATCTTTTCTATTAAAAAATAATTAGTTGGTTCAGTAATTTATTTATATATTTTTTTGGCTTTCGCTTCCATTGAACCAATTGCAGAATAGCACATCTTCTTTCTATTAGCGTATTCAGTTAGCCAGGTAAACATCATCAGAAGATATTTCTTCATAATAGAAAAAATCATGAAGATAATTAATGCACAAAAACAAATTATGCTGTCCTATGGGCTTCTTCCGTGCATACTATAAATCCAAATATCTTATGATTACACATTGTATATATATGTAATCTAACCCACCTTTGCACCTTTAAAAATCAGCTCAAGATAAATGACAATAGTATAGTTCCCAAAATAGTTCTAGAATGGTGAATTGGGGTTTTAAAAAAATCTTTACCCTTATAATAATTACATATGTTTCTGATTATTCTATTAATATGCTAGCAGTATTTTAGTCTGAACAAATTTTCCATTCAATAATAATTTGAAATTTCTTTCTTATAAAATCAAACCTTGTGACCTTAATATTTTTCAACATAAAAAATTAATTTTTGTCAAATAAATCATATTTTTTATTTGTAACAAAAATTTTTAACAAATTTAAGCACAAATAGGTATTTGGAAAAATACCTTTAACATAAAAATCAGATTTAAAATGTTTTCAATAATCAGAATATCAATTTGAGAACAAGAGAAGAAACAATAGCTTGATACGCTTGATTTATAGTAGTTCGACACTCTTGCATACATCTATTCCTCAAGACACAATCTTGAGTTTTTTCTCTTCACTAAGAATTCTTTTGAAGAGCAAAAATCAACTCATTTATAGCCTTAGACTTTTGTAGCCTATACTCTCAAACTCAAACTCAAGTTTTTACAGAGTAAAACTTAAAAACACTTAAATAGCTTTTATACTCAATGTATTAAACAACCCAACAAGAAGTTTTCAAGCCAAACTTGCAAACTTAATACATAATTAATTCACACTTGAGCTCAAAGCATGAATTTTACCAAAAAAAACTAGAATCAAGATGAAAAATATCTAAGAATGAAGTTCAATTGGAAGAAAAATAGTTTAATGAGTATAGAGCTCTTTTTTCTTGTGAAATATTTGATTTTTCAACGACAAAAATGTTCCTTCAATTGATATTTATAGTTTAGAAGAGAAAAACTAGTCAGTAGAAACAAATTTTCATTTTTCAAACAACTAGCCGTTATTTTGTCTTGTAGTGAAAAAATTGTTAAACAGTTAATTAGCATACTCCTAAAATACTCTATTAGAATATTCGTTTAGAAAATATCTTTTCTGACTAGTGAAAAAATACATTTGGTTTTAAAAGTTTTTATACTATGAGTTTCACTTTTAGACACAAATAATATTGATTTTATATTAATATCTTAATACACATATTTGTTGCACATTTATCTCTTCTTGAGTATATGTCTTTCACTTCCAATTCTAGAATATTAAAATCTGAAATTAAAATAATGGTATAACAATTTCTAACACTTAATCTTAGTTTTAGAATCATCAAAATTTGAGATTTAAGGATTATAGCTTTGCGCCAACAAATAGAGTATAGTTGTACTAGTACAAAATATACTTTTTGCAAAGGTCAGATGTGTCTATTTTGTGAATAACAAACATATTAAGTTGATGCGGTGTCATTTTTGTAAATAAATTCTTAACCTATAAGCTCATATGCGCCTGTTTTTTAGAAAATAGGCACATCTGAATACCTAGATGTATCCGTTCTTAAAAACAGACGCATATGAGTTACTTAGATATGTCTGTTTCAAAAAATAGACGCATCTGAGTCTCCCATAAACCTTTCTCTATATAAAGACAAAAACGATAGCATTTTACACTAGAGCGGATGAGTCTGTTAGAGGTATAACAGATGCATTTGAGTTGTCTATTAACGGTATCATTTTACACAAGAGCTGATGCATCTATTATGCCTATAACAGATGCATCAGAGCTATATATTAATATACAGTTCTGGCTCTTTAAAAAAAACCTAACACAATGCACACCCTATTCTCTTCACGAGAACACACAGCCGCCATCCCTCTCTTCTTCTCTTTCTCCATCTCATTCCCTATTGCGACGTCCATCTCTGATTTGCCGCTGCCCTTCCTATCGATGTTTCGTCACAATATAGTCAAGGTATGTTTTTTTTCATTCCTTTCCATCCGATACATGCAACCTTTCTTTATCCTTACCTCTCATTCTATCTATTTATTTGTGTCTCAACAGACCCATTTTGCTCCTTCATCGGTCTTGCTCTCCCGTTCGTGGTCCGTATTTCCTCCATTCGTGTATATCTTTTGGCCGACAATCCCTCCTCTTCCTATTGTGTATATTTTGCAATTTTCATGTTTGTTCTCTTTTTTTATTTTCTTTCTTGTTAATTTATTTGAATGATTTTTCCATATGCTTTCTTTTGTTTGCTAAGAGATGGATATTATGTTGATGTATATTATATTGATGTTTAATCTAGATTAATTAGTAAATATTTTTATTAGAGATTGTTCTTTTTGTTTAATATTTTTAGTTAAGAGGTAGGTGTTGTAGATACAAATTTAGTAAGTTATGGGTGTTAGGTAAGTTAATAATAAAGTAGGATTTCAATAATTAGCATTGCCTTCAAAGTCTTTGATGAAATTCCCAAGTGAAAGTAAGATTTAATTTAATAAATAAGTAAGCTAAATTTTTAATTGGAAGAAGATAACTTTGGACATATTTTGGAGAAGATCAAAACAAATAGAAATCTAATCCGAATGATATTTAAATATTTCACATTAACTTAACTAACTTCAAGCTAAATTAATCATTTGTAATAAGTTTAATTTCATTCAATTTTGCAAAGATTGGACACATTAGCTATAAATTAAAGTTATAGATTATTGTGTTCATTCAATTCTTATAATATTTTCTATTTTGTGTTTAATTTGTTTTATAGATGTTTCAAAGAGAAGCATATTCTCAGGCACAAGTTGATAAAATTTAAAAAATATGGTGCAATTTTTTTTTGCAAGTGACTGTATATAGAATTTTAAATGCTATTTTTTTGCAATTGAATTTCTATATTGGAATTTGTAAAATTATATTACAATTTTTTTTAAATGCAATTTGAATTGTATGTAATGACTAGTTGAAAATGATAGATTGTTGAATATATGTTTGT
>CATIWF010209649.1:0-42816 GCA_949630135.1 Balakata baccata
ACATAGTGGCTACTTCTTTTCTTATGTTTTTTTCTCTCTTATCTTATACAAAATATATTCTTTTCTTAGAAAATTATGATAAAGAATAAATACACTCAATAAAATATTTTTATGTCAATAATTAAAACAATATGAACGACCCGATAAAGCGATTAACTGACCGCATGAATAATATTATATTGGATGAATTTTTTTTTTGTCTAGATCCGATTCACTGTGGACTATACTGTTATATAAATTGTTTTATTTATATAAAAGTTTTTTATTGATTTAATTTTTGCATATTCAGTCTAAATAATTAGTGTATCTTTCTATATTACACCGGCATATTAATATATCAGTGTACAAATCGTTTAAAAATTTATCAGAAAATATATATATAATTTGAACTGTACGTTTAATACGCTGGATGTATAATAGAATTAGCCATAATTATTTTTTCTTATGGATTTTGAATCAGATACGGAAGAATATGAAGTCTCAATGTAATAAAAATATAATTTCAGCAGCCGATAATGAAATTTTAATCACTTGAGGACTTGTATACTGGTTGTGGAATTGACTTGCCCCAAACTGGTTGGCTGTTGACTTGTAGTAGAAGTTCCCATCAAATATCATTCAAGCCCCTCGCGTGTGGGGAAAGTTCATCGGTGATCAGAGGGATTCCATTGCCAGTGGTGGCAATCATTATCATTTGTTAATTTTCTCTCTTATTTTTTTTATTTATTCTAAATTATTTTTTCAATGTGTTAATTCTATATTTAGTATAAAGGGGAGGATTAAAAATTTAAACTTGTTGTTATCATACTAATATTACTAAACTAAAATTTATTATAATTAATTTAACTAGTTTTGTTTCAGGATTATTTAATGATGTTCGATTCTATATTAATTACTACTTTAAATTAATTTATTTTGAAAACCAACCTTATTCAACTGTTGAAAATATTTATTTGACTTAATTAATTAGTATAAGTTAAAAAAAAAAAACAAAGCCTAAGTGCGAAAATCTAGTATTTAAAATTTAATTAGAAATTTTAAATTTTGAATATTTAACTATTTTCAAATTTTAAAAAATTTACATCCTTGACTGATTTTTGAAAGTTTTTTTAAATTTATCAACAAGATTTCCGTTCCCAAAGTTTTATTTTCTTTTTTTTTGCTGATTTTTCGTTTTTTATCTTTTGAAATATCATATTTACTGTATATTTAACATATTTTTCATTCGATTAAAACAGAAAATGATCATAATTTTACATTTTAAATATGGATTAAAAATTTTAGTAATCTGTATGATCATTATTTATCTTTATGCATGTATTTATTTATTTTTAATCATTATTTAATTAACTTAATTAGTAAAAAATATATAAACTTAAATTTAATTAACTTAATTATTAAAGTAAATATTTAATTACAAAAAATAATATGTAAACATGTATTTAATTAACTTAATTAAAATTATTTATTTTGATAAATTTTGAATAAATTTTTAGTAATTTTTAATTGAAAAATTGACTTGATGTAGGGAATCAGGCGCACGCAAGACCTATTAGCACACAACCACATTGAACAACAGAATTGTGAAGGGAATAATGTGATTAATAAGTTTATAACATACAATAAAAGAGTATTTGGTTCATAAAAACTAAAAGTTTCGCCAATAACTCTATATGATATATCTTATTTTTTTAAGTGTAGTTCATAGTCCAAAAGGCACTAGATTCAATACATACATTAGCACTTACATATTCTTTTTAACCCAACAAAAATATTTTTTTTAAATCTTTTCAAATATGTGGAGGATTGTTGTATATATTATTTAGTATTTGAAAAGATTATTATTATTATTATTATTTTGTTTATTTTATTAGTTTTCCTAACAATCTCACTCTCTTTCTATCATTGACTAAATTTCGAATAAATTTTAAATAAATATTAATTATTAGTATTTTTGTAATAATTTTAAATGATTTTAGTATAGTTAAAAAAAATCTCAAATACAGTCGATTATTTAAAAAAAAAAAATTTAAAGACGATAATTTTAGAAATATTTATTCACTTTTTACTATTTTTATAAAATTTTCAAATTTTTTAAAAGAATACTTTCTCGACGTTCAGAATTTACCCGACAGAATAATTAGTTTTACTTCGTTTGAAAACACTTTTTAATTCGAAAAAAAAAATAATAAGACACGTTAAAAGAAATAAATTCAACAAAACACTGGGAAGTGGACCCTATTGTCCAATTTTTCCACGCGGTGTATAATAAGAACACTTACCTATGTATTGCAACAGTCAGAGTTTGCAGATTGAAGGCGTTAGCCCATGTTATAAATAAAACTCTCAGCTCCTACCACCATCACCACCGCCTAAAATGGTTTTCAAGCCTGACAAACTTTCTCTTTCCTTTCTTGTTCTATCCTCTTTCATCCTCTTGACCTATGCAAGAGTTAATCTTGAGCATTCAGACCTGAAAGCAATCTCCATAATCCAAAAAGAATTGGGCATCAGCGGTCAACGCAGCCCTTCTGCCACCCCTTGCAACAATCCCGGTGTATTCTGCGAGAGGAGGCTCTCTAAAAACAATACCTATGTTTATAAGATTACCAGGCTCATCTTCAAATCCCAACGCCTCAATGGGCTCTTGTCTCCTACCATTGGCCCGCTTTCTGAGCTCAAAGAACTTTCTGTTCCAAACAACCAGCTCGCTGACCGCCTCCCTCCCCAGATACTTGACTGCAAGAAACTGGAAATTCTTGATCTTGGCAACAACCAATTCTCTGGTGAAATTCCCTCTGAATTATCGAAGCTAGTAAGACTTCGAGTTCTTGATCTCTCCAATAACAAATTCTCAGGGAATTTGAGTTTCTTGAAACAATTCCCCAATCTTGAACATCTTTCTCTCGCAAACAACCTTTTCACTGGGATAGTTCCGAAATCTATACGCTCATTTCGTAATCTCCAGTTCTTCGATTTATCCGGCAATATCTTTCTTGAAGGAACTGTGCCAGTGATGAGCAAAGCTGAATCGTCTGGCTCACAGCATCCAAAACGTTACATTTTGACTGAGAATAACAACACAACCACCAAACCAAACAAAACTACTTCGTCTGCAGCTGGACCAACTTCGAGTTCCGCTTCAGGTCAAGCTCCTAGTCCATCAGGAGGCGGCCATAGCAAGCACGAAAAAAGCAAAAGAAAGCTAAGTGGATGGATACTGGGATTTATAGCAGGAGCAGTGGCCGGAACTATATCTGGATTTGTTTTCTCGGTGATGTTCAAGCTAGCATTAGCAGCAATAAAAGGTGGAGGAAAAGGCTCAGGGCCTGCAATCTTTAGTCCACATGTGATCAAGAAAGCTGAGTATTTGTCTTTCTTGGAGAAAGAAGATGGACTTGCTAATTTGGAAGTTATTGGAAGAGGTGGATGTGGAGAAGTGTACAGAGCTGAATTGCCCGGAGGTGATGGGAAAATGATTGCGATAAAGAAAATCATTCAACCTTCGAAGGATGCTACAGAACTAGCTGAAGAAGATACGAAGCTTCTGAACAAGAAGATGAGGCAAATTAAATCAGAGATCAACACTGTTGGTCAAATTCGACACAGAAGCCTTGTTCCTCTTCTAGCTCATGTGTCTCGGCCTGATTGCCATTACCTAGTTTACGAATTCATGAAGAATGGTAGTCTGCAGGACGTGCTGAACGAAGTTCAACAGGGAACCAGAGAATTGGATTGGCCAACGAGACATAAAATTGCAATGGGGGTCGCATCTGGACTCGAATACCTTCATATGAGCCATAGTCCACGCATCATTCATAGGGACCTGAAGCCAGCAAACATCCTTCTAGATGATGATATGGAAGCTAGAATTGCAGATTTTGGACTTGCAAAGGCAATGCCGGATACTAATACCCATGTTACAACTTCCAATGTTGCTGGAACTGTGGGATACATAGCTCCAGAATATCATCAAACATTCAAGTTCACAGACAAGTGTGACATATTCAGCTTTGGTGTTCTACTTGGAGTTCTAGTCATGGGGAAGCTACCATCTGATGAATTCTTCCAGACAACCCGCGAAATGAGTCTGGTAAAGTGGATGAGAAGCGTCCTCACATCTGAAAATCCAACCCAAGCAATTGATTCCAAGCTGATGGGCAATGGGCATGAGGAGCAAATGTTGCTGGTCCTCAAAGTTGCTTGCTTTTGCACTGTGGAAGACCCAAAAGAAAGGCCTAACAGCAAGGATATCAGGTGCATGCTGTCTCAGATCAAGCATTAGCCAGCGTGGAACATGTTTTATAGCCTGTATGAATAATGTAGCATGTAAAAAATGCTTTGTTTTTTCAGGGGAAAAAAAAGAAGGATCTGTTTTATATATTGTGCATATAAATTAGGTGCAGCAAGAGAAACATACTTGTTGTACCAATATGTTGTTACTAGAAAATATTAAGCATGTTGTCAGGTTTTTTTTCTGTGAATATTTTTGTGCTGCCTTCTTGCTAGAACTACCAAACTAGGCGAGCTTCTGTGTTTGCAACGTACGCAAAACACGAGCAAATATATAAGAAAATGGAAGATTTTGCGCATCAAAATCTTATAGATTTAGTTCTACTGGACAGGACAATGCATTCCTAGGATTGTTGTATTGATTTGCGACTTTGCCAACCTAACTACCAAAGACTTGAAAAAACTGTGTTCATCCTAAGCTTTTGATTTTGCAATTTTACCGGACAACATGGACTCTATCACCTTGAACTTTACAAGAAAAGCAATCAAAATAAAGCTATCAGTGCTATCTATTATTCATTGAAGAAGTAACAGAGCTTCCTCCAAAGTATTATGCTTTCCAGTATTTTCCAAAATGCAAAGAACAAGAGAAATTTCCAGATTGTGTTGACTTCTATAGTCAGGATCTCTTTAGGGGACATATGTTGATTGTTATGAAGCCTCTATCCTCGTAATAGTAATCTCACATTTATGTTTCAAACGTTAAACAAGGGAGAAATAAGTTCATCTTAAAACAGTCCTGTTTACAAATCTATCTTATTAAATCTCATAATCGTGTGCTTCCACAAATGAAAGAAAAAAACGACAGACTGCTAACAATAAAATTATTAAGGAACACATTTTCACCACAAAATTTCAAGCAACATATTCAATGAATCAATGATAAAAAATGTACTTCTGCTAGCAAGTCAGCAGATGCACTTGTCCCAAATTCATTCATTAAGTTTGGATAGCAGCAGAAAGGAAAAGAACAGAAAATCAAAACTATGTTTCAGTATATGCCCTGTAATACTCTAAAAATCCAAAAGTAACCGTGGGAAAATCCTCTCCAAGTGAGTTGCTTCAATCTTACTGACTTCAGGAATTGTAGCAAGACGCTGCACTCTATCTAGATATTAAATTTCTTTTGCCAGCACTACTGTCAAGCCCCTATAGCTCAGTGGTAGAGCGTCAGTCTTGTAAACTGAAGGTCCGTAGTTCGATCCTGCGTGGGGGCAATTTTTATTTTTTGTTGGCCCCTACTCCTGAAACGACGCCGTTAAGGATTTAAGGTTTTAATTTCTCTCAGATTGTGAGGTCTGATATAAATCGCTTCTTTTGCAACTCTCATGGTGAATCAAACCCTCAATGGCCAGCCTAATCAATCAACTGGTCCGGAAAACGACACCGTCTCTGAGAATCGTCGCAGCATCCCTCAAATCCCCAGAGCTCTGTGATACCTTACGCGCAGTCATCCTTAAGAGTGTTAACTCAGATTTGAAGAATAACTCAATTCCTCTCTGGGATTCCACATCTGCAGTTAATAACCCAATAGCTCAAAACCCTAAACCCTTGCGTCTTTATTACTCTAGTTTTCCTTATGGGTACTTCTTGGACCCAATTTCCAGTGCCGGGTCTGATCAATTGAACGCTATTGGAGCTGGTGTTACTGAATATGGCACTGATGACGCGGGGACTCTGTGGGCTGATAGTGTGAAGAAGAAGAGGAAGAAGAAGATGAACAAACACAAGTACAAGAAGCTCAGGAAGCGTCTTCGACGAAAAACATAGTGGGTGTCTTGGTATAAGAAATTTCATTACTTGGCGATTCATTGCTCATGTTGATTTTCACCTTCTTTGAATCAGAATATAAGTATTCACTTAGATACTAATTTTAAAGTGAATTTTGATCTATAGCATCATTCACTCAGTTTATTAATGGATTATATTGGAACTGTAGGAATTTTCATTGATAATTGTGGTGAGTGGTGACATTTATCGAATGGTGTGTATTTGCATAAAGCTGCCGATTTTTTTAGCTTTGCATTCTCAATATGCGTAAAATTAGATGGATATCTTACAAATTATGTAGTATACTGCCATATATTGAGATGCCTATGATTGACAGTTCCAAAGCCGTAAATTTGATGTGGGGAAGGAATGGAAGCTTCAGCACTGTCATTGGCTTATCATATTAAGAATCGGTGAACATACCAAACTTTGTTAGTGATGATGGATAGTTACTATTACAACTGGATGTTGATTAAGTAGCATCAGAGTTATCAGACTATGTCGAGGATCAATGCATATGCTTAAATCATATGTATGGAATTAGCACGGTATGACCAGATGGCAAATTGAAATAGCTAGTTGACTTGCAAAGTATTGGATCTCTGGAACGAACATATTGCACAAGGTAGAGTCTTTTGTCCATGTTGAATGACTTTGAGGGACGAGGGTAAGATGGGAGTAGTTTGAGGATGAAAGTGTCCAAGTAGAAAACATTTTGACACTTTGGTTTTAACGTGGCTGACCGAAGCTACTTTAAGTAACTCATTATACTGAGACATTTCTAAGATATTATATCCAGCCATATGGATGAAAAAGCTTTGTTGTTACCCTTGAGCATTACCTTTAGCTCAAACAATCGACTGACCAGGATAGGGATACATCCATTTGTTTTTATTTTATTTTATCTGGAGAATGAGCTTTTTATTCAAAGAAGATAGAAAGCATCTGCAGTGCAAAGCCCTGCAGGTCTCTTTGGCAGGGATTATTATGTTAGGTTCTCTATTTTTGTTAACAATCTCTGAAGTAGAATGCAATTCTCTCCAATGAGAATTTTGGTTTGAAAGGACTTCTTGAGATCAAATTTGCAATAAATTTCTTTTATGGTTGCTGATGATGATAGACATGAAACTTTATTTTGTTTTACAATATCAATTTTACTAATTTTGTTTTCTTCTTATATTTATATGAATTTTCCTAGCATAGTTGCTATGAGAATATGATCTACATGCCAGTAAATGCACCTTGAAGCAGCATTAAAGCCTCAAACTAATAAATATCCTTCTTTTCTCTAAACAAATAATTCTATGTCTATGTACAAGTTCTTCCGTCTCTGTTTGAGGATGTTATTATGTATCTCTCCCAGGTGCTTTGAATGCATTATGTGTCATAGAATAAATAAGACGGCAGAAATCAATAGAAATTTGATATCTGCTCTTTCAGATTATACATTGATAATGAATAATAATTCTGCTTCTTGTCATGCAACATAATGCAGACTTTCAGAATAGTTTGCCATGATATTAGCATTGGCAGAAATGCTACAGACATTGATTGAGTTGATTTCTTCATCTGTTGCCTAGTTTACTTCACGTCTTCACCCAATTCAATATTAGTTTGGGATATAACCAAACTATTTCTTTCTGTTGGAAACTGATGCTTTGCACTAGCGATATAGAGGAATCATTCATGAATTATCAATCAATATGCACAGTAATTGGTGGATGTTACAGACTGACAGTGAAAAGGAATGTGATAGCCATGAAGAGGTTAGATGGAGTCAGTTCTATTAGGACTGGAGAATAAACACTAGGTTGAGAATTCCATTTGCAATATATATCAATGATTTTAAGGTTGAGCAAAATACCTACGTATCCATGGGTTTGTCATGCTATTTGTTATTGATACTTCATATAAACCTTCATTAGCGTGATTTTTAATTTCTTTTATCCTTCCCAAGATTGAAAAGAAAGACTCATATTCAATGCATTTTGGTGGATTAATTTCTCAAATTAGAAGTTACTGCTGAAGGACCTTGATGCAGTTAATAGTTGTAAATACAGAAAGTTAAAGAACTGATTTTACTTGGAACAGTAACCTCCTAGCTAACGACTGTTAAGCTTCTTCCTTCGTTGGACCTTTTCTGTATAGCATGCTGAAGCATATACTGACTCTTACCCTTGATTTTGAGACAAAATTTTCCATCATTTGCTCATATAGGAAGATGATATTGCTTGTTAGCTATCACCAATGTAGCTTTGAAGGATGTTTGCACATGGTATTGGCGGAAGGTTGCAGCATCAGTGAATCACAAAACAAACTTTAATATTTATTTGTGATTTGATTATTATTATTATTATTTGAAATTACGTTAGCACGTACGCAAAGACATTTGAAAGGTGGCGAATTAATTGAGGGAAATAAACTATCCAGCCACTAATTATACATTTTAATTTGTAATGACATAATTAAATTTAAATATGTTTAGTGGGAGCCCACATGCTCCTATTTAGCTGGAAGTAAGTGCTAAAAAAGCTAATGCTAATTTAGATGCTAATCAATCAACTATATTCAACTTGTTCAAAGCAAATTAAACTAGCTAATCATGATTTATGTTTTAAAATATGTGGGTATGACCTAAGACTCGAAGTTGTTGGGTCACTAAGCATGTGAATGTTTCTTTTGAGACAAATAATATTTTGATTAAGGATGGGAATGGGTGGGAACTTAAATTAACATCTCAAAAGCAGTAAAAGCAACATTAAAATTTTTCAATTTCAACCAAAACATGCAACTAATTAATAATTGGTCTCAAAAAGCATGTTGCCATCACCATGAGTTTTCAAATATTGTACAACTCTCTCACAGGAACAGAATGTCTTGCCTCTTGATAGCTGAAGTTGAAACAACTATTTAGTGAACTAACTAGTCAGACAATCTTTTGTTTTCTGCTTAATTTTCTATTCATCAACACTTCTTATTAAATAAAATTCTTGAATGCACCAATTCTATATATGTAGGCTGAACTAATAAAAGAGTGTCGTTATTGATTTGTTTTATATAGATTCAGCCTATCCAATAATTTCTCTCTAATTAATTAACTGTAAACTAATTGCCAACTGCCTATCTCTTCAAATTTGAGCTGAGACCTTCCACACTCTAATCTCACCATCAAGACTACCACTGCAAATTGACAAAGACCAAACTTTATTATTAATATTGTCATCATCCTCATTTGTTGTAACTGCAACAAGTGACTTAACTGGCTTTTCATGTCCTTCCATAACTAACATACAACAATATCCATTTTCTTTCCCTTGTTTCCAAATCCTGACCATGCGATCCGATGACCCACTAATTAACAAATGATCCACATTCATCAAGCACAGAATAGCACCTGAATGCCCCCACAATGCCTCTACAAACACCATCTGATGTGCATCATCATCATGGTCATCTCCCTTCCTCTCCCACACCAAGATCGAACGATCACAACCACCAGAGAAAAGCACAGATCCATTACCATTCAATGCAAGTGCATTTACAGTAGACTTGTGCTTCTTTAGAGTAGCAACCATACTATGCTTTCTTTTTTTGCCAACTTTCTGCCAAACCCTAATTAACCCATCAGCAGAACCTGTATAAACAGTACCATTATCAGATATAGCAAGCGTATTAACAGCATCATTATGGGCTAATACTGATTCTAAACACCGATTATTTTCCACATTCCAAATCTTAAAACTCTTGTCCCATGAAACCGAGTACATTAACCTGCCATGCACGGCCAACCCAGAAACGGTATCCCAGTGTTGAATCCAAAGCAGCTTCCTGTGGCGTCGAACGGTGACGTAGTTTCTCGGGAGCATGAAATGGAGGAAACGGTCTCTGACAGTGGGAAGAGTAGAAAGAAGGTGGAGTTGTTTGGATGACGGGGAGATTTGCCAGACTCTGATCTTGCAGTCTTGATGGGCTGTGAAGATTTTGGAGTTGTGGAATGCTATGGACTTGATGGAGCCAGAAGTAGGATGGTGTGTTGTAAACGTATGGAGGTGATTATAGTTTGATAAATCAAAGACATTGATTTGGTTGATGGAAGCTGAGTACAGAAAGGTGTCGGAGATGGCTAAGCAGCTGATATGGGGTGTTGGGTTTTTGAGTGTGGTAATGCAAATGTGTTTTAGAGGTTGAATAATATGAGAGGCATTGGACTCCATTCTTGAAGCTCTTGTGTGGTTTCTGAACTTGAGCTCAAACATAAGCTATATATATATATGGCTACTGAATTGTAATAAAATAATAATCGAGGATTGATTATTATCGTACATAAACCTAGCTAGTTAATTTTATCATAGAGTTAACACTTGGCACAAGAACTTGATCTAGGTGGGGTGTAAAATCAACTGAAAATGTAGCACCAATTCAGCCGTCTCCTCCACTCCAATTTGATTATTACCATTTTTTTTCCCGAGTAATATGTTTTATGATCTAGTTTTGGTGAGGATTTTAAAAAAAAAAATGATAATAATAAATCGAGTCTATAAGGCTAAATTATTAAAAGAGTGTTACCTAAAATAACTTATATATCTGATGTTTTTTTTCAATGATTTGTTCTGCATAAACTCTGTCTATATACAAGAATTTCTAATGTTTAAGTTCTCTGATAAGGGTGTAGCTTGTTATTTGTGAGCAAACCATTGGAAATAATTGGTGGAATATTTAAATTGCGTGTGTTGGGTGGTGTTGCCTACACAATTACTTGATTAGTGGGTGGCCTTGACCTTGGGTGAATATTAAGGAATTTATTAGCAACAAAGATTCCAATTAATACCCATTAATCACTAAATTAACCATTATAAATTAACGACAACCGTCGAACTATAAGGTGAGCAGTGTCGTGGGCAAATAATTTAATTTTGACCAATTTAATCACATAGCTAGAAATCTCTTTATAGGTCTGTGAAATCATGTGCTATATTCAAGGCATCAAATCATGTTAAGTTTTTAATTAATTAAATATAATTAGCTTTAGCTCTTTTACATTATGAAGATGACACATAATCCTTCCTTTTTTTTTTTTTAATTAATACAAAATTTCGAGATTTGTTCAAAAAGTATACCGTATTTTAGTGGTTGGATGGTTTTAAATTGGGTGTTTGAGTTTAGTGAATGATTACAAATCATGTGATCCACCACTCTTCTCAACATGTGTTGGGTGCAGACTCTGCACATATTACTGCAAGTTATTTAGTTCATGATTTGAGATTATTAACTGGCTTTGATTCCACTATTATCAGTTATTAATAACTTTCAAAATTTTTCTTTTTATTAATGGAAAATAAAGCATATTTTAGTCAATGAATTTTATAATTTTATATTGACTTCTTCAACTATTTTTGATTAGATATTAAGTGTTTGATAATTAAAATAATTTAGTAATTAATAAATTGTATTGAATAAAATTGATAATTAAAAGATTTTTGAGTGCCGTACATCCTTGTTTTACCGCAAACTATAAGTTGCTGAATCAATGATTCAATATATGTGTAATATATGTAAGAAACAATAACAATTTTGTAAATAAAATAAATTTATAAAATTATCAAACATATAGTAATAATAATTTTGTAAAAATTTGTTATCCGTTTATTAAAAAAATTTATTAATTTATTAAAAAAATTTATTAAAAATAAATTAAAAGTTTATTAATTTATTACTACCGGTTCATTTAAAAAAATTAATATAATATTCATTAAATTGAATACATAATGCATTTTTTTATAAAAATTCAATAGATTCATACTTACATATCAAGACAAAAAATAATATTCATTAAATTAAATACACAAATAAATAAAATAATATTTCACTGATAAACTAATGAACATTTATTAATAAAACTCTTACTTTATTCATAATAGACTTATAGTTTTATAACAAATGAATATATTTCAATAATGAATTTTTACTTTATTGTTAATGAATCTATAATTTATAGCAAATGAACTTATAATTTATAAGATATAGTTTACTGATAATAAATCTATAATTTACAATAAATGAACATTTATTAATAAATTAATAAATATTTATTTTATTTATAATAAATTTACAGTTTTATAATAAATAAATATTTTTTAATAAACTAATCAATTTACATAATATTTCAAAAACTATTACCATATATTTAATAGCCATATAAATATAATTTATTTATAAAATTGTCGTTGATTTTCAAATTTGTAAAATACTTTCCACGTTGCTATATAGACCAAAAGCGATGATATAACAATCCTTGTTTGACCTGTTCCGGTTCGAAAGAAAGTTATGGGTCTCCAGAGACGTCTCCTTGTTAATGGGAATGGGCCACCTGATCCAATCTTTTCTTAGACAGATGTTGGGCTCCAAATAGCAGAAGCCGAAAGGCCTTCGATTAGGATCTCTCTTTCCATTTTTTTTTTTTAAATTTTAAGTACTTATTTGGGATTAACAATTAGAAAAAAAAGTTTTTGAAAAAAAATGTTTTTAATTTTCTTAAAATATATTTTTGAAAAAAGCAGTTAAATAAATACTTTTTTAAAAAGCAGATTAAAAAAAACAGTTTACAAAAAATTGAAAAAATTAGTTAATTAAATAAAAAAAAATTAAAATATACTTTTTAACATCCAACAATAATCCCAAATATCATCTAAATATTAAAAATATTACTTATCAATTTCAAAGCTACATAACTTTAAATTTCTTCCTACCTGCTAATTATTAAAAATGTTCTGACTTTGTAATTTTAGGCATACACAATATTTTGGTAATTACTAAATAAATAATATATTATATTATTAAAACTTAATTTTTAAATTAATGCTTACATATGATATGATTAATATTATAGTATTATATATCACATATGATAATTTCATGAAGTGCTATTAACTGATTCTATGTTAGGAATTAGGTTAAATCATATTAGGTCTCTTGTATTTATCTGTTTTTATCATTTTGCCTCTTAAAATATTTTTTTGATTCAATTTTGTCTCCTAAATTCAAATTTTTTTTTTTATCTATATTGTCCTCATGCATTTTAGAAAAATATAACATCAACATGTCAGCATTGGGGATGAAATATTGAATATTTTTAAAATATAAAGAGATAATAACTGAATTCATGGAATAAATTGAATAAAAAAACAATTTAAGAAGATAAAGGGTCAAACGAAATAAATATAAAGGACGTTCATATCTTAAGAATTAAATCTAAAGTGAAAGTTTTGTTATCTAAATGAGATTTTGTTTATTATATATATTGGGTTTCTGCAGTACACCGGGTGTAAATTACATTTGGTGATTTAGGACCATTAGATCATAAACTTTAGATCTCAACCATTTATTATCAACAGATGATATTAAAAGTTTATAATTCAACGGTTTTAAGGCACCCAGTGTAAATTACACCGGATGCTCCTTTACACTGGGTGCACCTTAGAAATTCTCATATTCAAATATTAAATCTTTAATAGGTACAGTGGGAGATGAACTCTTTTATAGATACTGTAATAGTTATAGTATACAAACATTCCTTGATTCGTGTATATTATGCTAGCAGATAGTCATGTATATGCATGAAGAAGAAGAAGAAGAAGAAGGAATAGGTGGGCAAGCAAAGTGGCGACCCATACAAGGAGACATGTGGGTGTTGTCTGAGAATCGAGGATATTGTCTCGCCCATCTCCGACATCCTCCTCACATTCTTACGCATCAATATTTTCCGGTGCTCTGCTCTATGCCTTTTTCCTTCCCATTTCTCCCTCACTACAAATATTCTCTATGCATTCAAAATCATTAGTTTTATAATTTCCATGTTTATTTTTTGATTTATTACAATTTTTATTGTTTCTGCTTGTTCTTCATTCGCATTGTGTTGACTATATTTTGTAGTTCCTTATTATTTAGACTAGTGCTTTTACCAATTTAATTTTAAATTCTATATAAATACAGTATGTATATTTTATTGTTTTATTTTATGATTAAATTATTCCTGATATGTTTTTCATGACATATAAATTCTCAATTTTTAGTTCACTAAAATGAGATGAATGATAAAAATCTCATCTCTTAATTATAAAAGTCTTGAGTATGATGTAATTTTAATTTGAAAAATAGTATTTTATCTCTTAATAAATCTATCAAGCATAAATTCAGACTATTTTATATCAAATAACAAATATCTAACATATAATGATTCAAAAATTACTTGTGTATACGAATTAAATAAAATATAAGCTATCATTCCAAGAGTGGAATAAAGAGAATGTGGGTGTGTGTGATTGAAAGGGATCCTAAGTCCATTTTTACTCCTATAGTTTTCCTTTCTACTTTCGCATTTTCCTGTTTAGCACTTTTTTAGTATCAACTTTCATTAAGAATGAGTTGAAAAATCTCTCTGCAAAAACTACAAAGAGCATAATTAGAAGAGTCAATTATTTCGTCTATTCCTTCGATTTGCCAAAAGAAAAAATTTCATCCAGAAAAACCATTCGGATCCAGCTAGCTAAAAGCCAAAATTGAAAGGAGTAATCAAGTGGGTTTGTTTCATAGCAACCCATCATGTTTATTGAGATGGGTCCTATTTGCTTTTAAATCTCAACCTTAATTCGATTTTTAGACCCGGAAAAATGATACTTGTCTTAATTATTTTATCTAAATTCTCGTCTAATATACATTAAAATATTTATATTTTAATATCAATCGGAACAAATAGTTCTGATAAGTGGTTGCATTAATTAAATTCATATCTGATTAAAGATATGGTTGTTTCATTAAAATAGTTTTTCCTCTTCTTAATTATTCAGACAAATATGTCCAATTTAATTACTGCAGACACTCCAAATCATAATCTAATATAAGTTGAGATACAAGTAAATCGAACCCATTGAGACTTATCGGATCAGGAGGTTTTTGGGTCTCTAAATGAAACCGGTCATGATTTGTGGTTTCACCGATTCTATGTTGCAGTAGATTACTCCCCACAACGATGAGGATTTAAGTTTAGTTGTTGCCGTCGATAAATAATGAATACACGTGTAACAAAATGGGACAACCTGGACACCTTGTGAGAGTCAACAAGAAAATTTTATAATTTTGCAATTCCATCCTCTTATTTTTATGTTTTTGCTTATTGAGCTGTCAAAAGCGTATACTCGCTTGTGCAAAAAAAAAAAAAGAAAGTCTGAGTTAATATAGATTTTTTTTTCTCGTAACTTACCAAAAACTTATTATTCCTCCTTATTTTCATTTTTAAATTTTTTTTGATAAATAAATAAATAAGTAAATATAAAATCGAATTAATTGGACCACCCAGACAAATTGAAATTATTGATCTGCTATAAAGTGAAATGCCTTTTTCTTATATGTGATTTTTTAAAAGAAAAGTTGAATACTTTATTTTGAAAATTTGAAATTCTAAAATTAAATAATTTAACAATATTTATAAGTATTGAATCAATGAATTATAACATTTGGATAATAATCATAATTCAAAAACATGCAACTAGGAAAGAAAAAATATCAAAGGAAAATTAACTGATTAGTTAATTAGTTGACATGAATGCAAACAGAAAGAAGTGAACGAATGCTAAAAGAAAAATAAGTAGAAAAGAAGGGTAGCTAAGCAAAATTAAGAAAAAAAATACAGAAAAAAGAAAAATAATTAATAATAACAGGACAGAAGTTTTAACACGTGTGAGAGAGAGATATGAGTGATGAACATCCGCATGAGACAACCTGTAATCAAATCACTGCCTTCCAAACGGGCAAGAGAAAATTCCACCCACCCACCCACACACACTCACACATAAGCTTCATTCATTTCTCTCTTTCTCTCGGTGGCTAACGCCAAAGAGACAGCTACATGCTCTCTGCCAAAAGCAAAGCAAAAGAGAAAGTGAAGGAACGAATGTTCATCTTCTTCTCTTCCCTTTACTGTTATTGCTAATTCACTGTTTCTTTACAGAGAAGGAAGTGCACTTTAGCCACTTCAACAATTGATAGATTGGTAGATAGAGAGTAAAAAGATAAGGGAATTGCAGAATGGGTGGGGTGACTTCTTCCATGGCTGCAAAATTTGCTTTTTTCCCACCTAACCCTCCCTCTTACAGGCTAATTACTGATGATGCCACTGGTCTTTTGCTTCTTGACCACTTCCCCCACCGCGAAAACGTCGACGTCTTGCGCCTTCCTACCCGCAAGAGTGCCGAGATCGTTGCGGTTTATATTAGGTATCCTATGGCTACGTCCACTTTGCTCTACTCTCATGGAAATGCTGCTGATATTGGCCAGATGTATGAGCTTTTCATCGAATTGAGCATCCATTTGCGTGTCAATGTTATGGGGTAATTTCATTTTCGCTTAATCTTTCTAATTTCTAAAGCTTTTCTTGATATTTTGCATTTGTTGAGCCTGTATTGTAGAACAATTTAGGTGAACGTGTTATGCCCAGCTGATATGTTAAGGAAGTTTGGTTGGATTTTATGTGAACTACCACAAGTAATCGATGTGTGAGATGATTCTGTCTCAGATTTTGGTTAACTTCCGCGAAAAGAGTGATTTTGGGTACTTGTCGATTGGTTGTTTACTTGTTTTAATCGAGCTTGTTTGTGATTCTGCTGAAGGAGATGCAGCCTGTTTGAGATTAAAGTGGCTGATTTTTGTAAGATTTGGCTGTTTTATGATAGATTAGCTAAAATTGGGATGGATAAGCTTTCTTTCAGTAGATCTCTGCTGTTCACATCATGAGCTTGTGATGTTATTCTTAGTTTCGATAGCCTTTGATTTTTTATTTACTAAGAATTTTGGTTGCTCTTTTTTCATTTTTGCGAAAGAAATATCTTATGGATTTTGATCCATGAATGTAGTGCGTCCGGCTAGTTCAGTGATTGAGCAACATATTAGAAAAAGGGATAATTGAGGGTAACTTTTCTCCTCTAGACATGGCCAGACACATGATGTTACCTTGTTTGGTGATACATATATTCTGTGTTCGATTTGCAGCTAATGGAAGTTAGAAAAGATACAAGTGGGAGTTAGATTCTTTCAAATTTTCTCCTATCCGTGGTATAGAAGTGAGGAAGAGCTTGCATTTAGTTTTCAGCAGTTGTTATCAGCAATAAAAATCTGAATTTTATGTTAGTTTCAGCATGGATCTATCATGATCTACGAAGTTCAAAATCGTTTCTGGACTTTGATTATAGAATGATCTATTCCATGAAGTCATAGATATGCAATTCTATTGCTTGGGAAGAATGTGAGAGCTTGGGAAAGTGTGATTTATTGTGAAAAACTTTGTTGCTTGCTGAAGCAAATATTTCAGTCAGCGAAGTAGGCTTGCACATTTCATCACAATAACTGTGTTAAATGTAGTTTGATGTTCTTGCAAAGCATTTCATGTTTTGGTATTTGATTGATGACTATGAACTCTATGAATCAATACCTCACTCAGAAAATCTGCCAAATCTCAGCACCACGTTAGAACCTAATTTTTACTAGAAATCCATGCAGTATTTTATTCAGTCATTCTTGAGTTAAGTATGGGATATAGGAAGGGTATTAATGCTTTGTTTCCAAATTTCTGCAGGTATGACTACTCTGGATATGGACAGTCATCAGGAAAGGTAAGAGGCATATAGGAATTGTCTTCTATTCATTATGTCACTGAAATTATGATACTCAACACTGAGCAACCTCTTGAAAGCTTTTATGCATGCCTTTCTGCAGCCCAGTGAACACAATACTTATGCTGATATTGAAGCTGCTTACAAGTGTCTCGAAGAGAGCTATGGTGCCAAGCAGGAGAATATCATCCTTTATGGTCAATCTGTTGGCAGTGGACCTACTTTGGATCTTGCTGCACGTTTACCACGGCTAAGAGCTGTTGTCCTGCATAGTCCTATACTATCAGGACTAAGAGTCATGTATCCTGTCAAGCGCACATACTGGTTCGATATCTATAAGGTAAGATATTTTTGTGTCATCTTTGAGCACAACTCTTTTCCAAATAAAGAGTATATTTGCTGTGCCTCTGAACTAATTGTCATTTTCTATTGGATGCTGTCCAGAATATAGACAAGATTCCATTGGTGAAGTGTCCTGTGCTGATTATACATGTAAGTCTTTGGAACTTACCACTTTGCTTTTGGCAGCTGCATGATACTATTATTGGTATATTGCTTCTTCCCCTTAGGAGGTCATCAATATTTTTTACTTTGTGTTGTTTGGTCAAGAATTAAACCTATATTATTGAACATCTGAACAATATGCACAAATTCATGGGAACATTTTGAGACTGTAAAATTCATTTTATTAGACATCTCATGCATATAAATTATGAACATAGAATATCTTATTTATCTTGGGTGTCATCAATGCCTTTTGCATTTTTATATTAAGAGCCTTTTTCTTTGGATCAATGAGTTTCTACGGATATGAACACTGGTTAATCTGTATAAACTTCATATCAGTAGAAACTCATTGATCCAAAGAAAAAGCCTCTTAATATCAAAAAAATAAGAATAAATTCATAATATTCAGTTTGGAAATCACATTGATTCATGTTTTGCAAAAATTGCCCTTAACTGCTAAAAGTATTCTGTTGAGGTGGCTTTGGATTTGCCTAGTCTCTGTAGCCTCCTAAAGGACCAGGTGGCTCTCTTAGGCTTTAATATTCATTTATTAGTCCCTACTCAGACTCTTTCTGGTGTAAATGCATTACTACAGGGAACTTCTGATGAAGTAGTCGACTGTTCACATGGCAAGCAGCTTTGGGAATTGTGCCAGGAGAAATATGAACCCTTATGGCTTAAAGGAGGAAATCACTGTGATTTAGAGCTATTCCCAGAGTATCTTAGGCATTTGAAGAAGTTTATATCGACAGTGGAGAAATCACCTTCACGAAGAAATACTTCTAGGAGAAGCACAGATGGGATTGAACAGCCTAGGAGGAGTACAGACTGTTTTGAGGCGCCAAGGAAGAGTACAGACCGGAGAGAGAAACCGAGAAAGAGTACTGATAGAACTGAAAAACTGAAGTTTCATGAATACAAGTTTACCAATATTGACAAGCTTGAAAAGTTAAAGGTCTCCTTTGACCAAATGGAGAGGTCACGGAGAAGTGTGGAATACCATGAGAAATCTAGAAGAAGTATTGACCTACAGTTTGAGAAGGCACGGAAGAGTGTGGACTGGCTGGACAGGATTCGTGCTGGATAATGATGCTAAATCATTTGTAAAACTTGTGCACTAGATTGGTTTTAGGGGGAGGGGACAGGGAAAATGGGGAAAAAGAAAGGGGAAATTATTTGGTATTTAACTTGTGATTTCAGAGTGTGTGCTTTGCTCATTGAAGTTGCATAATATACTTTTTGTAATGGGATTGTAGAGTTTGATATACTGGGTGGGAATTGTTATCCTTGATTGTTAATGGAAGAAATCTAACCTCTGCATTCTTCTTTGTTTAAAGGTAAATGAAGCTTTAACAGGCATTGATTAGTCTGCTTTTACAATGTCAAAGCATCTTTGATTTTAAACAGAAATGAAGGATCTGCATCGGGTCAGTTTGAAGTCGGCATCAAGAACTTAGGCCCCAACTCCCCAAACTGATGATGGCCTGCCAGCCGCTCCAATGTTGTGGCTTGCAACTGATCTCTCTCTACTGTAATAATCAAATTATTAATTAGAATCTTCTATTCGACATTACGTTTTGTCGCTTCGCTTCTATTTTTCGCTTTCTACAATTGAATTTTTGGGAAATGATTTTCAAATAAACTAAAAATTTCGTTTTATTTTTTTTTTAAAGTAGAAATTTCATTTTATTTCTGAAGTTGAACTCGGAAAAGTAGTTTGATAAAACATAAATAAAAGTCCAAATTTTAAATATTTGTTTAATGATAAAATTAATTTTACTTATTATTTTGCCTTTATTGCAGTAAAGTTATAAAATTTTTTTATTCTAAAAAATTTATTGAACTGTATTCTCGTTTTATTAAAATTGTTTTCAGACAATTTAAAATGGCATGTCATATTTCTAATGATATTTTAATTGTTATGTTAGATTTCTGGTGATAGATAAGTTGTTACATTATATTTCTAATTATTCATATCTGAAAACTGATTTTAGTTAAATAAAAATATATTTTAATAATTTTTTTGAAAAAAAAAAATTTATGATTTTAATAATGCCTATAAATAAAATTAACTCTAAAATGAAATATCATAGTTTATCTACATTTAATTTCTCTTTTCAAAATCACTCTCAGTTTTTTATCTTTTTAAGAATTTATTACTTTCATGGTAAATAACTAACGTTGTTGTATACTATAGAAAAAATTTCACAGTTCATTTACATTTAATTTCTTTTTTCAAAATCACCATCAGTTTTTTATCTTTTTAATTTTATTGAAATTTTTTCTTCTCTATTTTTTTTTTCTTCTCTCCTTCGTTGCTCCGTCGATCAAAGCAAAGTTCCTTCTGGGAATTAACACTGCTCTTCCTTTCTTTTTGGCGGCTCTCTATCTATTACGCAGTTCCATATCTAAAAACAGAGCAAGAGTGTGTAGAGCACTACCGTGAAACTGAACATGACTTTTTAGAGTTAATTGCCTGTGCAAATTGCTGTGAACACTAATATGGATATAGAGAAAGCAACAGCAACAAGAGTCATCGATGGGAGATTGAACATCAAAAAGAAGAATTATAGAATTATAGTAATTTCATTTGATGTGTTTGTGGGGGCGATGGTACTGCTAGTGAAGAATTTAGCATGTGAATGGGCAAGAGATAACATATGGATTAGCTGTGTTGCACCTGGGTTTATTAGAACTTCAGCTTCCAAAGAGGTACATATGTATCCAAATTATTCTAACTAATTAATTCTATTGATGGAGATTTGATTGGAATTCTTTAGTTAGAATACTCATGATGAAATTCTTTCAATGGTGATTGGAGGATTGGATATGGAAAATTGATTGCTATAGAATTATAATAATTAAGTATCAAAAAGAACTATAGTCATTGCAGCAAGATAAATTGGATTAGATTAGATATATGTTTTGGTTGGTTTGAGAGATTTGATATTGCTCTAGATTATTATGGATTATAATTATTGTGGTATTTAACCTATTTTTCTTTTTTCTTTTTGAAAAATCACAAAAATATTCTAACAGTATACCAATGTCTTGAGAATTTTCAATGTATACGTAAAGTATCATCAAGATATTCATAAGATATTTTTAAGAAATTTTCAATATATTCCTAAAAAATTTCTCCCATAAAATTTCTTAAAACTTCTCGAGGTCTATTTAAGGTATTCTCTAGGTATTCCAAAAAATTCTCAAGATATACAGAGATATTCTCAAGGTATACTCAATATATTCTGAAAGATATACCAAATTGTTTGTTTGAGAATTTGTAATATTTTAAATTTTGATTGAATTATATTTTTCTTCTTCTTTAATGATCAATTCTTCTTGATTTTTTTTATTCTTTATTGGTAAAAATTAAACCAAGATATGCTTAAGGTATATTGAATGTATGCCGAAAATATACCGTCTAGGCATATTTTGGGGTGATTTTGAAATTTAGGTATTGATATAATTTTAGAAAGTTGTTTCCGGTAAAATTGAAAAAAATTTTGAACTGCGGTACAAATGTAAAAAGTACATATCTTTTTGGTCCTCGTATAAAATTCCCTATAATATACGACAAATTATATTATATACCTGAGTGCACAATATTAGATGCTCCCAATGAACTCACATATGCTAGATACATTATTTAATAACTGTAGATACATTATTTTAATAATGGTAATTTTTTTAATTTAACGGTTGTCTTTTCTAACTCTTTATTTTCGGCCATTTTTTCAGTTGTTGTTTTACTTATTTTATTTATTGTTTTTTGTGAGCTCATCTTTCCATTTTTTGACAAAATTTTATTAGTTACTTTGTTTATATTGTTCGATTTTTTTTTTTGTAATTATTTGTTATATTATAAATGGATGAACATATTTCATTTGAGAATACGATCTGTGAGAGTTTGATTTGTGATAATTCATATAATAATCAAATATATATGAAAAAATAAAAAAATTCATGAAAAAAATATACAATTATAAAATTATGTATCTATAATTATAAAATAATATATTTTCTATCATTAAATAATAAATATGAACTCGTTAAACAAATAACCAAACATAGATGAAAAGATGAAATAAATTCATGAAAATAAATAACGGATCTACAGTTATAGAATAATTGTATCTATAGTTATTAAATAATGAATTTGAACATAGTAAGCAAATAATTAAACACACAATAAAATATTAAAGAAATTCTTGAAACAAACAATGAGTATACAGTTATAAAATAATATTTCTACACTATTAAATATGAATTTTAACTTGATAAGTAAATAATCAAATATGCAAGAAAAGATGAAACTAATTCATGAAAACAAATAATAAATTTATATTTATAAAATAATGTATCCATAGTTATTAAATAATAAATTTATATTTATTAAAATAATATATTTATAATTATTAAATAATAAATCTATAGAAAAAATAATAATTTTTAACAAATAAGTGTTTAAAGCACCTAACAATAAGATGCACAACATAACAACTCATAATATACAGCCTCATAGTGAATCCATAATTGATAATTGAGCAAAACCAAAGATGGAATGGGGTGGGCTAAGCCCAACCACAGATATAATAGGGTGGGCTAAGCAACACCATAAGGATTAGAATCTCATTCTTAAAACCAATTCAAGTCTTGGGTTTTTCATTCAATATTTTATTTTGGCTTCTCACATTCCTGAGAGATCAGAAATTCTTGTTCTTAATTTTTCTCTTCTGGAAACCCTAATTCAGAACCAGAATATCACGTTTCATCAAAATATGTAAGTTTATTCTCTCTCTCTCTTTTTTTTTTTTTTTTTTTTTTAATTTGATGAATATGTATTCCTTTTGTTATTTGCCTTTTCAGTTTGCTGTCCAAACAATCAATTCTTCACTTTGATCATGCCAAGCAGCTGTATTAGTTTTAGTTGATGATAATTTTGTTCTTTACTATCATTTTTATCTCCTTTTATTTTCCTGCATTTCTTTGCTGCCTATCAACAGAGCAGGTTGATAATTTAATATCGGGTGAATACTGCAGGTCTTCGGAGGAGATTGCGATAGAAGCCATAAAGCACGCTCTGAAGGCGCTAAGGAAGCGGCATTTGCTTGAAGAAGGCGTTCATGCCTCTGCTTATGTTGCTCTATCCAGGCCGATTATCTCTCAGGTAGTCAGGTTCCCCCTCTATCCTTTGCTGTTCATGCTTTAGAATCATTGTTTTGTAGGCAAAGGCGAAGACTTATGCCGTATACCTGGTAATATAATTTATATTGTATCTGTTTAAGATTTTGCATGGTTTGAATGTACTTTAGTGGTATTTTTGTTACCCCAGATGTGCATTGTCTGTGCAATTTGATTATTCATGGGTTTCTAATACATTGCACTGTTTTTTATCATAATTTTGTTTCGTCGTTAGAGTTTGATGGTGTAATTTTTGTTGCTTATGAAGGGCTCAGAATGGAAGGAGAAAGCTGAAAATCTGGAATTAGAACTTCAGCAATGTTACAAAGCTCAATCCCGATAGTCAGAGCAACTTGTGGTGGAGGTTGCAGGATCAAGGACTTCAAAAGCTTCACTTCTAGAAAAAGATGCAACCATCACTGATTTGCAGAAGGAGTTGATTCAAATAAGGTGGCCTATTTCTCTGTTTAGTTAGCTAGGAAAATTGAATGAGCTCACAGTTTTGTGGTCTAATAAAATTTTGAAAGATTAGTTTTGTGCTGCAGAGATGAATGCAATCAATTAAAGGCAGATCTAGAAGAAAAGGTTAAGGCTTTAGAATTGGTTGTGGATGAGAATCATGCCCTTCGAACGCAATTAGAAGAGATGACAATCAAAGCTACGAAAGCAGAAGCTGATAACAAGATGTTAGTTGATCGCTGGATGCTGCAAAAGATGCAGGATGCTGAGCGTCTTAACGAGGTACCTTGTATCACTTCTATAATTGAAATTGAAATGTGAAATTAGATTAGGTTCGGTCCTTTACATCTGAAGCTTTTGTTTCCAATTTGTCTTAATGTTTTTATCAACATTTTGTAGTGAAATTTTGATAGGTTCTTGAAAGGCCTTTTTGTTAGTTTTCCTAATATCATGTTTTCACAAATCAACATAGTTATTAAAGGCGCACTAAGGCGCTAAGGGATCTTGCAGCTTAGGCGCGAGGCGCAGGCACGTGCCTGAGTGACATGAGGCGCAAAAATAAAAAATAATTGAAAAAAATTATAAATTTTATTATTAGACTACTAGTAAGGTGATATAATATTATAAATTTTAAAACTCAAAACACATAAGTTATAATAACAAAATAAAAACACATACACAAAGAAAAGAAAACTTAATTAAAGTTTGATATTCTAAATACAAAGCTTCTAAGCTTACTAAACACACAAAGATCCTAAGCTTACTAATAATGTATTTAATAAGTTTTAACACTTATCAATTATAAATTATTATAGCAAAGTACAATTAGTGTTGCTTCTAAATTATGTTATTCAAATTATATTTGTGGGGGCTGGAACATATGTTTTTTTTGCTCTAATCCTTTTTTTTATTGTATGTTTTGGAAATAATTAGGTGTAGTAAGACATACTAAGGGTTATTTTCAATTTATAATAATTTATAATCAATGGTTTATATTTTCCGGCACTAAAAACAAAAAAAAAATACACATATTTAACTAATGTCACAAAGGCGTGCCTAGGCGCACCTCGCCTTAGGCTCAAGGCGTGCGCCTTTGTGACAGCGCCTGCCTTTAGGTTTTCAAGACACTGAGACTGGAGCCTGGTGAGCCTTTAGCCTCGGGCGCGCCTTTAACAATTATGCAAATCAATAGGTCATTGAGGGGATTTGAGAAGAGATATAGTCTCCCCTGTTGTTTTTATGGAATTTTTCATAACTCAGGAACAAGGAAGGCATTAAATTTTGCACCTATTCTTCTGGAATCTTGGTTACATGTAGGATTGCAGAGCATGTCATAGTAGTTTTATCCATAGCATGTTTCTTATCTTATCCTGTATGATGTCTCCCACACATTTTTTTGACCCTAAAAATTATCCTGTAACACGTCACCAACACACTTTTGTGACCTAAGATTATGTACTCTGTTGTTATTTGAAGACTGCATAGTGATCCCGCCTTGCCAGAAAATATACCAAAAGCTATCTGCAGGGCATCATAGATGGTGGCTGTCAAGTTTATATAGGTCATTTCTTTGACTTGCTTTTGAGTTTTGATTGACTGTTTTAAATTAATTCCTCCATGTTTTAGTTATAGCGTACGCATGGCTAATTATCAGTTTCCTAAATTACATAGGCCAATGCATTAAATGAGGAAATGCTTGATCGTCTTAAGGCAAGTGGTTTGGAGAAACTTGCTCGGCAGCAAGTGGATGGAGTGGTCCGAAAACGTGAGGAAGGCGCTGAGTACTTTATGGAGTCAACTATGCCCTCTTCTTGCAAACACAAAATTACAGCTCATGAAGGTGGCTGCCCTTCCATAATTTTTGAGTATAACTCTAGCAAATTGATCAGCGGAGGACAGGATAGGTCGATCAAAATGTGGGATACAAATACTGGATCATTAAGTCGCACACTTTATGGTTGCCTCGGCTCTGTTCTAGATCTTACCATAACCCATGACAATAGAACTGTTATTGCAGCTAGCAGCTCAAACAACTTGTATGTATGGGATGCCGACTCTGGGCGTGTCCGTCACACTCTTACTGGCCACATTGATAAAGTATGTGCAGTAGATGTGAGCAAATTTCAAGCTGTCATGTTGTCAGTGCTGCTTATGATCGAACTATAAAAGTATGGGATTTGCAAAAGGGTTACTGCACCAACACAATTGTTTTCCACAGCAACTGCAATGCTCTTTGCTTCAGCATGGATGGTCAGATTATTTGTTCAGGTCATGTTGATGGGAATCTTCGTTTGTGGGATATTCAGACAGGAAAGCTACTTAGTGAAGTTGCTGCACATTCACTTGCAGTTACATCTGTATCTGTATCTCGAAACGGAAACCTCATTCTGACAAGTGGGAGAGATAACTTGCACAACCTGTTTGATATGAGATCTTCGGAAGTTTGTGGGACATTTAGAGCAACTGGAAACAGAGTGGCATCCAATTGGAGTCGGTCTTGTATCAGTCCTGACCTTAACTTTGTTACTGCTGGATCAGCTGATGGATCTGTGTACATATGGTCGATATCTAAAGGCGATATAGTGACCACTCTCAAGGAGCACACTGCATCTGTGCTCTGTTGTTCCTGGAGTGAACTGGGAAAACCATTAGTCACTGCTGACAAGAACGGAATAATTTATACCTGGACATGATGGCTTTGATTCTGCAAAAGTAAATAGTTTCTAGGCTACAATTCCTTGCATTTGCTTGATTTTCACATTGCAGACAAGCTTGGAGAATGGCGGGTCATGACGAAGTTACTTGATCCCTTTGTTGACCCCTCGCATAGCAACCTTCTGCTTCGGAGCAAACACCGACTGAATTATGATAATCCTTAATGGAGGAACGGGCATGAGTGAAAAGTTTTAACATTGTTATATATAAATTATTCTTTTGTAAATAGTTAATCATGAATAGATTGGTTGTTTGTGAGTATTGAAATAAGGTTAAAGATGCAAATTAATTTTTAAATTATATTTTATTCAATTTTGAATCAGAATTTTAAAATAAATGCAATTAGATCTTTTAATTATTATTATTATATTAGTATTATTAATTTGAACCGTTGAGTTATTCTATTAAGTAATAACTCGCTTCATAATAATTAATTTGTACCGATTTTAAAATTTAAGAATTTAATTATATTGAATTACTTTATAAAATATAGTTTAGAAGTTAGTTTACGGCCTTGAAATAACATTAAAGAATCTTATTTTTATGTAAAAATATTTTTAATAGACTAAATGACCCTTTTATCAATTCTGAGTACGAGCGTGGACCGTCGATGATACCGGTGTAGCGATTCACCGACCTAAGCCCGATTGAAAGAATCTAGGCCTGTCTGTCGAATCCGAATCCGAGTCGTTTATAGTTGTCGATCTAACTCCATCTCAGGTTCACCTTTTGGATCATTCCCAAATCAGAAAATTTTGGAGAAAGAGGGGAACGATAGAGTAAATATAATGAAAGTGGCAACGTACTTCGCGATGACTTTGGGTGCCGTCGTATTTTGGCAATGAGTAGAATCCATGTATGGATTGCCCTTCATTAGGATGAGAAGGTGCTCATTTCTCCATAATTCTTTTTTTTATTATTATTATTATTTTTTGTTCTCTTCCTTCTGCATGTTGTACGTTGTCATTTTGCGGTCACATTTTACTCTTACGTTGAACTTGATCTCCCCAAGTTCATCTACTGAAATGGTTCTTCGCGAATTTTTCAAGAAATAAGCAAAATCTGGGTATTAATACTTGAATGATGGGGAGAAAAAAAAATTGCTTGTTCTCGAAATTGTTGTGTTTTTCTTCGAAAGATTTGCTCTTTTACGATGAATCGAATTTTGAGGAGAGTTTATTATCTCTTTAACATGATATCCTCTGATTAATCTTGTGTTATGTGAAAGAGTGAGTCCGGCCATTGCCAACTGTGTCGGGCCTCTGAGTCCTACTGTAGCCGTCTTAATGTCTACCTTATTCTAATGTTCAATGTAAAATCCAAGAGAAATGATGTCGGGTTTTGAAACTCGATTTATGAATGGAGAGTTTACCTTTTGGATTGAATTTCAAGATGATTGCCATAATAACCTTTTTTATGTTACGAGATAATGATTTATGTAATTATTCTTGTCATTGTCATTGCGCCATTCTCGCTGATTTATGGTATCATTATATGATTATTTCTTTGTTAACCAGCAAGCTACCTTTGACATGAAATGTTGTGCCTGCATATAAAGTGCATTTACATGAAATGTTGTGTCAAATACTTGGAAAGAATGCTACTTTATTTATTGACATTTCAACCTTAACCAAACTGAATTTGTAGAATTCCTATTCTGGATCAGTGGCTGGTTTTATCCTCGAATGAGAATCAATTTTGTTTAGTCTTTCAATTCTAGATTCTGTACTCCTTTTATCTGTGTTTCTATATTTCAAATGAATTTTTATGACAGGATAGTATCACCTCGGCAATAGTTTTGAGGATGAAGGGTAGAATTGGTTATTAATGAGTACTGTAAATGTTCTGTAGCAATTGGCATCAGCGAAGATTAAAACAAACAAGTTCTTTCCTTATGGTATACTAGTTTCATAATCTTCCGGAAAAGATTTGTCAGTGTCTTACTAGGTGTTAAACACTCATGCAGGAAGGTTATCTTGCTGATGCAAGGGATAGACAATATGTTATGGGTGCTTTATTTACACATGCACACTCACACACATATATAAGCAATATATCTGTCTCCATCGGGATTAATTTTATGAAATTGGAAAAGGAAAATAATTGTTCCACGCCCATGCTTTTTGAATTTAATGTCTTTCATTGTTCTTCTGGTCATACTCTTGAGAACTTACTTTGTGCTTGAACAACACTGTATATTTGTGTACAATACCTTGTTTATGAATACACCTTTGGTTGTTGTTTTAGAAGGAAAAACTTGAAAAGGAGAAGGAGATCAGAAGGGTCAGAGAAGAGCTATTCAAATAGAAGGATACTCTTGCATGAGCTACTTATTTGGTCAAATTTCCATTTCCATTATTTCCCATGAGCATTGATTGCTCTCTGATATTTTTTCTACAGTGTATTGTAACTGAAAATAATTGAGTTGGCAAATTAGGTTTGCTTACACAAGAACTGTTTTCTTTCTAAATGTTGCTGATATGACAAAAATAATGGATAAAAACATTTGTTAGAATTATTGTTGTTCAAGCATGACTGTAAATGTTGATAGAGTTATATACCAAGAAGCATTTTCAAGAATATATAATTGAGAAATCCTTAGTTATCACATGCTATGCTGCTTAATGTGATTGTATGCATGATACTGAGAACTTAAAATCTTTGTTCTGGTTAATGACGATAGATAGAGATGATTCTTCCCATTTGTTCATATGCTGTGATTGAGGCGCCAAGCTGGATATTGTTAGTAGGACGCTTCCTAATCAATGGTGAGTTCTGGGTCCTTGGGAGGCATGAGATTTGAAGTTAGCAAAATAATTGATAGATTGATGGATTTTAACCGAAAGATTTTGAATAATATATGAATTTATGACAAATTTATCATTTGACTATTTAAAAACAATATACGAATTTATAACAAATTTATCATTTGGATACTTAAAAAAAGTCAAAATCTATGAATTTTAGAAAATTTTTTATCCACCAAAATTATTTATTTTTTAAGGATTTCATTTTCTACTTTCTAGGTAAGAAAGTCCAAAATTCATAAATTTTGATAAATGAATGATTATTTCCATATTTTTTTATTTTAAGATAGTCCCTAATAAACTAATAATGTTCTAAAATTATCCTTAATCATAAAAAAACAGAAATTAGTTTTTTAAAATTTCAACTAATTGCTTTATTATTATTATTAGCAATGTAATTAAATATTATAATGTATACTAACTTTATTTTTTTATTTTTTCACTCTTAAAATAACCAATTTTATTTTTAAAATTTTTTAGTATACAGTGAAATTGATTGTATATGTTTAATTTCAACTCTCCATCGTAAGTAGAAGGTATTTTTATTTTTCCTATTTTTTGTCATGAACTGGATATATTACTAATATTTAGTAGAAGGGCAAAATTGGAAATTAGTTATTAAATTCATGAATTGTGGTTATTAAACTAAAAATGAGTGCAAGAGAAATTGTATTATAAATCCATAAATTTTACAGTTAAATCAAACGAAAAAATTATTAAAATTTATAAATTTTATAATCTAAAACCCATAAATTTTATGAAATTAATGAATTTTAAATTCTCTTCATCCAAATGGTAATCTACCATCGACCATGGAATTTATAGTTGCCATTTGCCTATGTTAATAAAGTTAAGTGAGCTGTTAAACGTAGTTTCACTTTCATACACCCTAAATGAGAAGGATCAAATAAATAAATAAACAAATAGAGAAGTTCACTTTCATACACTTATTTCGGTCTACATTTAAAGCTTATTTCTTTGGGAATTGACTGAAATTTCAGATATAAATTGATAAAATGAAAACAGAAAATTCCCACAAATGATTGGAATATATTTTGGTGATCAAGCCTTTCTGATGGAGTTATAAAAAAGGAAAGATAGGCATTCATTTATGAAGGCCTCAATAATGGCCTAGCTAATGGACCCCAATCAAGCAATAAATGGAAGAAGACGAAAGCTTTCAACTGCAATTGTTATATTAAGGAACTAGGCAGCACTATGGATTTATGATTTATCATATATGTAAAGGGCAGTGACAATTTTGTAAATAAAATAAAATTATACCGTAATAATTTTATAAATATCTATCATCCGTTTGAAAAAAATTTATTAATTTATAAAAAAATATTCATTTATTTATTATTGAAAAATTGATTACGAATAAAATAAAAGTTCATTTCTTCTAAATTATAAGTTCGTAAACTATATCTTATAAATTTTAGGTTTATTTGTTATAAATTATAAGTTTATTAGAAATAAAATAAAATATTTTTTAGTAAGAAAGTAAAAAGTTCGTCATTTTATTAAAATATATTTATTTGTTATAAAACTGTAAATTTATTAGGAATAAAATAAAAATTTATTAGTTTATTAATAAAAATTTGTTGCTTATTACTAAAAGGTTAGTAAATATTTATTACATTTATTTATATATTTAATTTGATGGATATTATATATTTTTTTATTTTGATGTGTAGGTATGAATATATTAAATCTTTTTGAAGAAAATTTATTATGTATTTAATTTAATAAATATTATATTATAATTTTCTTTAATTTTTGTAGTAATAAATTAACAAATATTTATTTTATTCATATTGAATATTTTTAAATAAAATAATGAATCTTTCTTAATAAACGGATAATCAATATTTACGAAATTGTCACAGTGTAATTAATTCCGTGTAAATTTAATTTATTTACAAAAAAGACACCGCTTTTTGCATGTATAATGAATCTTAAATTTATAATAATCCATGTATATAAGTTCATAATATAATTTTCGCTTCAACTTGCTGATTTATTAAAAAAACAGTTGTGGGGATGGCCGAAATAGGGCAATTGTTATATGCTGAAACCTAGTCCATATAGTATTATAGACTAAACTTATCACACGTGTAAGAGGTGGTGACAATTTTGTAAATAAATCAAACTTACATAACTATCAATCACACAGTAATATTTTTATAAATATTCATCAACTGTCATTGAATAAAGGTTCATTTGTTTATTGAAAAATATTCATTATTTTATTAAAAAATGTTCATTACAAATAAAGTAAAGATTTTTTAGTTTATTGAGAACGTTTATTACAAATAAACTGAAAAAATGTTCATTACGAATATATTAAAAGTTTATTAGTTTATTGAAAAAATTCATTAATTAATTAAATAAATGTTTATTAGTTTATTAAAAAATATTTATTAATTTATTAAAAAATATTCATTAGTTTATTAAAATGTTTATTACAAATAAATTGAAATGAACATTCTCAAGAAACTGAAAAAAGGTTCACTACGAATGTATTAAAAGTTTATTAGTTTATTGAAAAAAATTTATTAGATCATTAAAGAAATATTCATTATGAATAAATAAGAATGAATTGAAAATATTCATTACGTATGAACTAGAGGTTTATTAGTTTTATGAAAAATGTTCATTAGTTCATTACAAATAAAATAAAAGTTCGCTAGTTTAATTAACAAGTTCATTACGAATAAATTGAAAATATTCATAATAAATGAATTAAGGGTTCATTACATTATTGAAAAATATTCAGTAGTTTATTAATAAATGTTCATTTCTTATATTAATACAAATTCATTTTATTTTTGTGTATTTAATTTAATAAATATTTTTTGCGTTTTGATTTGTAAATTTGAATTCATTAAATCATCTTTAAAGAAACTCAAAACGCAACAAAAAAAATCGAGACAAAATGCTTCAGAAAAATAATAAATCGAGACAAATAGTATCTGAAAACAAAAAAATATATAAAACAACTGTTGATTTTGTTTTAAAATAAAATGAACATTTATCAATAAACTAATGAACTTTTTTCTAATAACTAATGAACCAATATTAATAAACAAATCTGTATAAATTTGTTTTATTTATAAAATTACTACTGTATTTTTATTGTTTTTCTCACATTGTTTAGTTTATAATATTCTGTGACCGGATCCAGAATATAATTTGTGCAAATGGTGAGGCATGGCCCAACTGGATCAGTGCTGAAACAAGAAATTTCGACAAGATTTTTTTTCTTTTTGAAACGGAACTCGAGTTATTGACGGAGAAGTAAACCTCCTTCTGCCATTAGAACTAAATGTTCTAGGCGATTTGGGCAAGATTTTAATTTCATGCGAATGAAATTGAATGGAATAACAGCTCACAACCATCATTTTATAGCTAACAACAAGGGTTTTAATATTATCATTTTCCATAGAAGCAGATGTTTATCAGGTTTTGAGAACATATAATATTGACCCATCTGCATCTCGTATCTTACCCTGGAAGTGACGAGTTTCCAATACACTACGCTACATAATTCCTGCAAGCAATGCCTACAAGTGCAATCCCCTAATTAATTCTCTACCTCAAATAATTAGGAGTTAGGACCCATCTCTGCCCCTTTCAGTCTATAATAATATTCACTTTGAACTTTCCCACTTTGCTTGCTAATAACAAGGAAAACAGCAGGCATTACATTACTATTGGCACTCATTAGTATTGTCATGTTAACAGACTAAATAAACAATTCACTTGAGCTTTTTTAAACCCCAAATTAAACAAAAAAGTCAGCAGACATTTACACAAAACAAACTACATATGATGCATCGATATTTGTTATAGTTTTATAAGTATTTTTAGTTATTTAGTTTCTTGTTTTATATGATTTTTGATTTGATTGAATGTTTAATCGTGTTTTTAATGTTTTTAGATTTTGAGAGGTGGAAAATAGCATGATTTAATTGAGCTATGTAATTGTTTTGGAGTATGGACGAGTTCATTAGATCTATTGAAGAGACCAAAAAGATGAGTTAAGGCTCATCACAACCTCGAAACAGGCATCGCTTGCTCGTGATGGAATGTAGACAGTGAGCTACTGTCACGGGCGTGACGCCCATCACGTGCATGCAATGCTTAGGCACATCAAGACAGTACTAATTTCTTGCGACACCTATCGCGTGCGGGTGACACATGGAGCACTTCAGAATCGCGCTCAGCTGTCCAATTTTAAATTTAATTAATTCTTTTGGGATTTTTTACTCCTATAAAAGGAAAATTGAGAGTTAGACTTAGTTTAGGGCTTAAATAGACTATTTATTTCATCTTTTTTTTTTTTTGGATTAGGGTTAGCCACCATTAGAGATTTCTTTAATTTTCTTCTTCTATTTTTTCCATCTGCACGTGCAAGGGACTCCTTGGTATACAACTCGAATTTCCAGTAGACTTATTCATAGTAGGAGATTATTTTTACTCTTGAGAGTTGATTAGACTTGAGCTTGAATGATTGGAGACCACTATCCTCCAATTTTTAGATTTGGTGATTCAAGAGAGCATCGTAACCCTTCTTTTCTTCTCAATTTTTGCTGCAATTTTAGTTTGACTATGAATATTATATTGATTTGTTTAATATTCATGTTAGGTTAAATTCTTTTTGGGTGCTTAGTTAACAACTCTAATTTTGTAATAAACTGATATTATTTTATTGAATGAATTATTATTTTCATTTCAATTCAGTTGCACTTTATTAATTTCTAGTTTAATGATTGATTGACAACCAATAATTGAATTAGGAATGAATATGTTAAAGTTTGATTATTAGACACATCATGTTTAATCTAACATAAGAATTGAATAGACATTTGTTAATTTATTGGTTTGATTAGCTAATGCATAAGGTGATTGCCAATAAATATTAATTTTATGAATTTAACGTTCGGGAGAGAATACAAAATTGAAGAGCGAAACCGAGTATCTGCTTTATCTATTGATTTTATTCGTCAATTTAATTTGCAAATCAATTTATAGTTTAATTACATTTGTTGTTAATTACAATTTAAATCACATGGATTAGCATGTTTAGGTTGCATTTCATGCTCATTGATAATTGAACAATTTAGGAATTTAATCTAACGATTTTTTGTGAGATCGACTCTGAAATAACACTTGCCATTTTATAATTGGCTCTTGCAGCAAGTTAAACCTTGAGTTTAGGTCAAGTAATCAACAAATCAGCATAAAGTTTATTTTATGATGTGAAAACCGAAGTTTTCACACACATCTCCTTCATTCAAACTCACTTATAAACCAGTAAAAAGATGAATTTTTTCCGAGTAATGAGATTTCAGTTAAACGTTAGTCAAAGGCAGTTTATAAAGGACTTTATTTCCCACTTGCAAAAAAAAAAAAAAAAATACATATATATATATATATATATATATATATATCCTCAATCATCATTTCTAATTTTCTTCTCCAATGACGTGATGCCGTGTTTTTCTTGCAATTTCCACTAGTTTTTTTTCCTTCTTTTTTCTCTAGAACAGCTCCATGAACTGCTTCTGTCCTTTCCTTCTTTTATTCTTCTACTCAATTTAACCAAACTTCACTTATATAAGGATATTGCTTGCATACACAAAATCTATATCCACACAGCCTCTTCTCCATTAATACTTTCTATAATCCATTCTTCTATATCTTCTTCTATTAATTATTGCAGATAGTTGATGCCCATAAGAAACCTGTAACTTCTTCATGTATTACTCTGTTTGTTCTAGTTTCATATCTTTCATTCTTTCCCTGTATAAAGCTTCACCTTGGGTTCTTAGTACTCCCATCAAGACTTGAGTGTCTTTAGCAAATGGAGATGAGTAAGTTTCTAGTAGTTGCTCTTTCATTGGCTTTGGTTCTTGGGATCGCAGACAGTTTTGATTTCCATGAAAAGGAATTGGAGTCTGAGGAAAGTTTGTGGGACTTGTACGAGAGGTGGAGAAGCCACCATACTGTATCAAGGAGTCTCGATGAGAAACATAAGCGTTTCAATGTGTTCAAACACAATGCCATGCATGTTCACAACACTAATACGATGGATAAGCCTTACAAGTTGAAGTTGAACAAGTTTGCAGACATGACCAACCATGAATTTAGGAGCACTTATGCCGGCTCAAAGGTTAAACACCATAGCATGTTTCGTGGGGCAACACGAGGAAATGGCAGCTTCATGTATGAGAAGGTGGATAGCATCCCGCCTTCTGTTGATTGGAGAAAGAAAGGAGCTGTCACCCCTGTTAAGGACCAAGGTCAATGTGGTAAGCCTTCTTTCCTGCAAACACTGATTTAGGGAAAAAGAATAAGTTCAATCTTTTCTGGACAGGAATATGAAATGGACCAAAAGCTACTGCTTTCTTTTCTTCTTTTTGTTTATGATAAGCGAATAAGTGCATAATCTACATCAGGATCTAAAGAGGGAATCTGTGACGCAGTTAATTGCTTTTGATGAATGCTTCTTCTGAATGCTTACAGTTAAACTGTTGTCGTTTTGAATGTGGGTATAGGTAGTTGCTGGGCATTTTCAACCGTGGTAGCAGTGGAGGGTATTAATCAAATTAGGACAAATAAGCTATTGCCATTGTCTGAGCAAGAGTTGGTGGACTGCGACACAGAACAGAACCAGGGATGTAATGGAGGGCTTATGGAATATGCATTCGACTTCATTAAGCAAAGTGGAGGCATAACAACTGAAGCTAATTACCCTTATGAAGCTGAGGATGGAACTTGTGATGTTTCGAAGGTTTATAATTTACAACATACCTACCTTAATTTTAATTACTTATGAAACAAATTGATTGACTTGAACCGTAATTTTGAACGTTTGAAGAAGAATGCACCAGCAGTATCCATTGATGGACATGAGAACGTGCCCGAAAATGATGAGAATGCATTACTAAAAGCAGTGGCAAACCAGCCTGTAGCTGTGGCCATAGATGCTGGAGGTTCAGATTTCCAGTTCTACTCTGAGGTAAACTCTTGATTCATCTTACGATACAAATTAAACAATCAACAACAATTGAAAAAAGGAGAATCAGAGTATAATTTGGTTGAGTTTGAAAATGGGTGCAGGGGGTATTTACTGGAAGCTGTGGAACGGAGCTGGATCATGGAGTGGCTATTGTTGGTTATGGTACAACTCTTGATGGAACCAAGTACTGGATTGTGAAGAATTCATGGGGACCTGAATGGGGAGAGAAAGGCAACATAAGGATGCAGCGAGACATCTCTGAGAAAGAAGGCCTCTGCGGTATAGCAATGGAGGCTTCATATCCCATCAAGAAATCATCAACTAATCCTTCATCACTCAAAACTCCTCTCAATGATGAACTCTAAACTGCTACCCACCAATCCACGGTTTCAGCATTGAATACTATACAAACACACTTATCAGTCTCACATATTGAAACATGATGTTATCTGTTGAATACTTGTTTTCTAATAAAATTTTCAAGATTGTTACCTAATAATGCCATTTAGTAATACTGCATAAAGCATTATTTTTCACAAAGAAACTGAAGAATAGAACATGATCAGTGTTTGAGTTATAATTACACTAATTAATTAACCATAGCAACGGATGGGATCAGTGCAATGTGCAACCTTTCTCAGCAGACTGCTACATCCACCCTTTTCAAGATACTGCTGATGATAATCCTCTGCTCTGTAAAATCTCATAGCAGGAAGAATTTCAGTCACAATTTTCTTCTCATCTTTCAATTCCACTTGCTTAGCTTCCTTCGTAGTTGTAGATTCCTAATTGTTACTGCGTACCCACATCATCTCCCTGACAAATTGAGTCCCTAATCAAACAAATGTCTAACATTTAATTCGAAACTCGAACAGTTAAAAGCTGGCGGTTGAGGGTGGTGGGATCGTGTCGACGTTGATATATGAGCAATCTTGCGGGTCAAATTGGAGCCGAAAGACGTCTACATAGTTACAGCCTGCTCCGAAGTCCGAACTGAGCAAACTCGTCAGCTGGATTGTCGGGTTTGTCTAGATCTGGATCAAGCTCAGGACTGGTTCTGTTACAAGCCAAGCCCATAAGACATTATCAAAATTTGGCCCATTAAAACCAAGATAAATTTCTTCTAAATTAATCTCTTTGGTTTGTCATCCAACTCAACATATATATATATATATATATATATATATATAAAGAATAGTTCTATTTAATTTAAGAAACGTCTTAATTGAAAAAACTATTTTTTTTTTCATAAAGAAATTTAATAAGTCACGAGTCATTTCTTGTACACAACATAAAAAATGATAAACTTCTACCAATATTTATAGCCAATAGTGAGGATCACCTCCCACAATTAAAATAAAAAACTATTTTGAATTTATGATCAGTTTTAATTTAATTTCTAATAAATCAATTAAATTAGTCTTATTGAAAAAGCAATTTAGATCATAACTATCAACTATCATTTTTGCTTGTCAAATATATATATGTATAAAGTGGATGGATTTTAGACTTTTAGATTATTGGATTTTGCTATTTTGTTTATTAAGAAAAACTGCATTTTAAAGGGAAAAACATTGAGACTGCATGGGCGGACCCATGCATGACCCTACTAAAAATTTTTTTTTTTTCATATTATATATAAATTATAATTTGATTCCACTAATATTCTTCATTTTTTCTTCTTTTTTTTTTTTTATCAACTTCCATTAACTTTATGAAGGCAATTTATTTGGCTACAACTTACTTATATGGGTAAACAAATTCTCATTGATTACTTGTGCATCAATAATTAGACACATGTCATTGTGCTGAATATATAAATTTTATTCTAATTCAAAAAAAATTTTAGATAGATCGGATCTACCACGTCATCTATAAATCAACTCAATCACATAATGATATGTATGCATATTATTTTCAAATCAACTAATGAGAATAAAACAATCAAATATATTGGTCTATAGATAATGTGATAGATCCAGTTTATATAATAATTTCTCTCTAATTCCAACTCTCAATTCATATCCATGTTGAAAATTCTTTTAACCAATAATTTTATAAAACCGACTTAATTTTTAACATTCTTAAATAATAATTTTAAAAAATAACTAAATAAAATGTTTGATTCCTTATATTGAAAATAATATTTTTTATTATATTTCTGATGAAACTATTATACAATAATATCAAAATATGAAAATTTGAAAGAAATAATTATAATTAATGATCATATAATATTAAAATATTTATATTTTATTATTTAATTTTGATCTCACTATAAAAAATTTGGTTGGTCCGCCCCTAATTGAGAGAGCCTATTTTTTAGTGAACAAAACATTCGTACGGCTAAGATGCCCAGTCCTTGTGGTAATCACAAATCAGTCCGAAAAGCCAGAAGACCCATGAATATATGGGTCAGTCAAGGCCTTCTGCTTAAGTGTGTGTATATTGAGTGTGGGTGTCACCCACTAGCTCAACACAATCCTTAATTTCGCCGATGTGCTGTCCTTCAAATGAAATTCAGGATTGCTTAAGCAAATTATTAATTACAAAGATATTCTCAATACGAAATGTTTAAACGCTTTGCGGTTGCAATTTTCATGGAGCTGAAAGGTAAAAGATGATTTTGCACTAAGAGGTTGAGGTTTTTTTATGGTTCCAATACTGATTCCCTTAAAATTTTATGGTAGATATTAATTTCAAGAAAGAGTTAAAACTAACCTATTGGGACCAAAAAATGTGTTACTATTAAGCAATAGACATTTTCATGGGCCCAGCATCAGCAGCAGCAGCGTGCTTTTCATAGTTGATAAGGACTAAGATATTATCAAAAACGTTTTCCACCCAAGGTATGTACTCCAGTGGTATAGGGACTCAATCCCTCTCTAAAAAATCTCAAAGTTCGAGATCTCCAATAAACAGGAAAAACGTTTTCCAATTAGGCCACTTTCAATTGCAAGAAAATTTTCAATCCCACCTTTTATTTGTGTAACAGTGTAAGAGAAGAGAAAATTTCAATTGCCAAAGTTATTCCTTTTGATTCTAAACATGACACGACAACCTTGTCTTGATTTAAAAATTTCTCTAATTCCTAGAACTAATGATCCTTCACTTTAACTATGGTATGCTACATTTATTGTGAGCTTATTAAAAACGTTGTATATGTTTTTTTTTATCTTAGTTATTCAGTCTGCATTTACATCGCACAAACTCATTTAAGAGTTTAAACTGTCTCTTAAATTTTATAGATATTTCGTAACTAGAAATTCAATTTGAGACCTATAATTAAGGGATATATATGCTTTATTCTCCATAGAAACTAGAAAGGTATAAAATTGTTTAGTAAGCAGCAATGATGAGCAACCAGCACCTACAGCTGGTAGTTTTGAATTTTCTTTAGCAGTATGTTAGCATGTTGGAGTGCCAAAGAGAGCCTTTTTTCTGCCAGAGAAAACCTGAATTCATTATTTATAAGCACAAAAAGAAAGTGGGTGAAGCTGAAAACTATGGCCTAAAAACAGCACAAGGCAAATTCTAATGATGGATCTAACGTAGGACCATTTGATAAAAGATTCCTTGTCTGAATAAAGCATAGATCTTCTGGTTTCTCGCTTTTGCCATTTATTAGTGAAATTAATTCATTGCATTATTACAATTGTTTTCAATATGTTTTGGACAATTTAATGAAAAGAAACTTGCGTTTAAATTATGCTCTCCACCAACATAGGACTGTCAGTCAACATTCTTTCAGTCACTATTCTGAAACATTTGATTATGTCTTCCACCAACAATGGATGATACATTCTGGCAGCATCGTTCGGAATCTTGCAAAAAGATTGGCATCCTTTTCAATTCACCCAAAAAATTAATAAAAACTGAGATGACAAAAATAGAAAATATCTATTTTAATAAGTCTCCATTAATTATTTTTATTCATGAGAATTAGAAATCGAATTCAAGCATTCATAGTATTAGTGGGAGTTAAATTCTTACATAGTATAAAGACTAAAAGGGCAAATAGACCCCCAAACTATGACCTATAGTGCAAGTTAATCTCTAAATTTTGACTCAGTACAAATTAATTTCTAAACTTTCAACTCGGGGCATATAGAACTCTAAAGTTTGTTACTGTTAGCACCGTAAATCCTCATTATTAGAGTCAAGTCTGATTCGTTAAAACGATGCCGTTATGTATTTGAAAAATATACTTTTTTTTGGTGAAAACGACGTCATTTTTATATTAAAAAATAGAAAATAAAATATACCACACAACGATGCCGTTTTTCCGTCTGAGGTTCTTCTTCAATTGAAAAAAAAAAGATTTCCAGCCCTAACTGTTGAAGTCCATAATCACTGAAATTTTCTCCATCTGTTTGATGAAATTAATATCTAAAAGTCGAATTTCATCTACATTTTCTTTTTTTTTTCCATGAAATCAAAAATTGAGGTTTTGATTTCATGGCATCATCTTCTTCGGTTTCTTTGAATTAAAGTGAAGGCATAGATGGTGTTTTCCCAATCGTGTGTCACTGCAATTTGGTAGCTCAGAGGTATACATCTTGGACGGAAGCTAACCCAGGTCGGCATTTTTATGGTTGTCCCAACTATAGAGTGAATATTTAAAATGTTATGTTTGTCCTCTAAACTTTATTTCATCTGGCAATGATTTAAGAATTATTGATTATGAAAAAAGAAGGAAAGAATAAATATATGGTTTTGATTTGATTATTATGGGTGATATTTCATCTTGTTGATTACCTCCTATTGTGTTTTTTCTTACATATAAAATATTTGTGTGTGGTAATGAACAGGCGTAAATGGTGATCCTTGGTTATTTACAGGTAAAGGAATGTGGGTTTTACCAATGGTATGATGATGAATTGCAAGAATATACATCAAGACTTTTGAATGAATTAAAGAAAGAAAAGTTTCCAACTATCTCGAGATAGTTTGCTAACTAAAATGGAGGTATTGGTAATTGATAATACAAGGTTAAAGAAAGAAAATACTGAAATCAATACGGAAATGAAGACTATGTATAAGAGAGTGAGAAAATGAATTGCTATAAATATCAAAAGTTGGAGTGTTGTTGTCATTTGTGTATCTGTGATACTTGGACAATATTGAAAAAACTAAGAATTGTGTATTGTGATGGAGGAAGCATTGTGGTGTGTGGTGAAGATTAGGAAGCATGAGAGTCAAATGAGATGACATTTTTTGTTTTGCTTTGTAATGTGCAATCTTAAGTGTTATATGAGATGACGTTTAGCTTTTGTTGTTATGTATTTGTATATTTATGTTTCAATATTGATATTGAATTAATTTGAACAACTGTATTAATCATCAATTATCAATTGAATAAACTACAAAAAAGCAAAAATACTAAAAAAATTTAGAAGGTAATAATTGAAATGTCATTGACATGTAGTGAATTGTCATTACATGAATATTAATATATGATAAAAGAACTAAAAGCAATATATTGTCATATAATTTTGCTGTCAAACCCAAAAAAATCCCCACAATCAAAAGATTCTATAAAAGCATCATTCTGTGTTAATTACTATCTAACTCAAAAAAATCATACATATCAAAAAGTTCTTATATAATTGTGATTTTCATGCACAAATTTATCATAATTACAAAAACCAAAACAGTAGCTAGTAAAAGTTGTTGAATCAGCTATTGTGTCACTGATGCTTGACTTAATCTACAATCGACCTCTTCTTTTCTCCTTTTTCTCATGTAGTTATTGCTGTTTGACTAAGCCATTTTAATCCTGGAGTTTTGTACTACAAACCAGTTGGTCTTGATACTTGTGAGCCCAAGTGGCCAAATTTTACCTTTCTCTATTCTTGTCCATATTCAAGTCTTCTTAGTGTATGACAAACCTTACATTCATTTGCAATTGAAATTTTTTTGCAAAGAAAATCACAAGATTGTAGACAACTTGATGATGGATTATCACTTTTTTTTAAAAGCTGAAAACACAACCTTTTCATTTGACTGTGATGGTTATGATTAAAACATTTGTAAACCAGTAATATCCAACATGAAATCAAAATGAAAAAAGGGTTAAACATAATATGTGTAGGTATATGTAATCAAAATGAACAATATGAAATCAAAATAAATAAATAAACAGGTTAAACATTGTAACACCCTCGACTTTTCCACATGCATTATGACATGCATTTCATTTAGATATATTCATTTTATAAATATTTTTCACACGAAACATATGCATACGTAGGAATTTTGGCGTAAACATATTCACGAGATAGACTTGACACGGGTCGGTTTATCGCAATAGAAAAAAGTCGTACGTGTCTAGTTATAATTTAAATAAGGACACAAGATAATGAAAATGAAATTCAATAAAAGAATTAAATTA
>CATIWF010209692.1:0-28205 GCA_949630135.1 Balakata baccata
TTCTATTTGATCTTGACAAATGGGGAGAAATTTAAGAAAATATAAGCATAATGTATGAATATAATGGGGAAGAGATCAAAATGTAAGAACATAAAGGGAGAGAGATCTTTGGAACATGATAGATTGACTTGAAACTTGACAAAATTGTTTTTGAACATGTTAATTTCATTTTTGGATGATCAATTTAATTATTTTTCTTAGTTTGATTGTCAAAATCAAAAGGAGGAGATTATTAACCTTAGAGTGATTGATCTCTATTTTGATCTAGACAATCAAATTAAATATTAGTAATGTCTTTATCCAATGTTGTTTTAATAGTGTACAAAGTTTCAAGTCAATTGGATTTGATTTGCTTATTGAACAAATCAGACATTTCCTAGAGACACATAACTCCCGACGGAGACAGTGTATCCTGACCGGGACAATATATGTCCTGACTGGAAAAATACTACATTTTGATGTTTCAAAGTTCTAGTAGCAAATACAGACCGGGATAGGTAAATTCTAGACCAAGACTTAAGTACAGATTGGGAAAATAAATTTTCCGACCGGGACATTTGACTAAAACTAGTCGTTTAAGAAAAGGACAAATCTAAGGCTGCCACATGTAAGGCTCCAACGGATATATAAATTTCCCAACCGGAAAAATGTCTCTGACAGACAGCTTTTAGTCAATCTTTTTTAGAACATTAGAAATAGTTTTGGCACCATATGTAATGGTTAATTGGAAGGTAAATACTATAAATAGACCTCCAAAAGATATTAGACAATAAGAGCTTGATTTTAAGTGTGCCAAAACTCTTGCAATTTTATTTCTCATCTCTTTTGTAAGAAAGGTTGAAATATTAACCTTAAACAATTGGGTATAGGTTGTAAGAGTGATCCTTGTGAGAAAAACTCTTGTTTGGGTTGTGTGTGAGCCTATTCAAAACACAAGGAATTAGTTGTTGTGTGAGCCTATTCAAAACACAAGGAATTGGTTGTTGTGTGAGCCATTAAAACACAAGAGATTTGGATTCGATGTGAGCCTTGAGAAAACACTTAGTTGTGGGTGAGCTAGGAAAACTCTCTAGTTGTGAGTTAGCTAGGAAAATCTCTTATAATCTTAAGTTGAGATAGTAAAACTCCTAATTGCGGTTGGAGAGAGGACTAGGGTTTATTAACACCCGAACCTCTATAAATCCCTATATGCAATCTTCTCTTTCTCTTTTACTTTCTATATTTTATTTGCACATTGCTCAAACACTCAAAGAAATCTATTAAGCCAAAAATTTATATTTTCCATCAATTCAACGGTGCTCTATATTTTCAACAGGTACATATAAGAATTATAGTTTTCTCATGCAATCACATAATGCAAAGCAAAATAAAATTTAAATAATTTAAATTTAACACAAATGTAGCATAAATAAAATATTTAAACCAATATATAAAATTCTTCACACTTACCATAAAGTCTACATATTTATTTTATTTCCTAAATTTTCCATATTATTTACGCATAATTTCAATATGACAATTTATATAAATAAATCCAATTAATTAATTAATTCAAATTCTTTTTTTCCCTTGTATTTATTCTTAATCTTTAGTCAATAGTTAGTAGTCAATAGTCCATAGTCAATAGTCAATAGTTAATATTTAATAGTTAATAGCCTAAATCTCGTGCCTGGACTATCCAGATACAGGGTGTGAAGTAGAAACGCTCGCGGAGGTTCAACCACCCTACCCACTATAATCTCAAGTCAAGTGCACTTGCGGAGTTTCAGTCACCTTGACTGACTATAACCACAATTGTATACAAATAGGATCGGGGGTACCCTCAGAGCTAAAGCCACCATGTTCTTATATCACTTCTATATCGATACCGAAATCCCCACTAATGGTACACCAACTATCCTAAGCTAGTCATCAGGTAGAGAATGGACAATTAAAATAATTATTTATTTATTTTTCATTATATCTTTATTTGCCAAAATCGATGCTCATTTTATATTAGCATAATCATAATTAACATTTTCATAATGCCAAGTATGCCATAACATATAATTCCATCATTTTAATACATAAATTATGTCATAAACACACAATCATGCATTTGGACAAACTAAAATGCATATATGTACAAACCTTAATAGAGCTCTTTCCAAAATTCAAAATTTGGAACTTGCCTAGTTTTGTAGCTCTTTTACTTGTTGAAGACCTAATTTGGAAATATAATTGATTAATACATTGTTTAAAATACTTATTCTTAATTTGGTTTAAATAAATAACTAAAGTTGTTTCTAAGTAACTATATCAAGACTGTTGAATCTATAACTTTTTATATATTTATTCAATTTATGTTATTCTTATTTCTAATTAAATTTAACACATAATACTACGATATATTAAAAGTTCAGAATTTTTGGAGCATTACACAATTTTTAGTGCAATTGCAAAGTTTGTTCCGTCTTCTGCCATTAGACAGTTTTGAGATATTAAATTTAAAAATTCATATCTTTCAACGTGTACATTAAATTATTATGAAACTTTGTGGACACTTAGGTAAGATAATTTGGAACAAACTGTCATGAGTACTTTTACTTATTCTGTCTCTAAAATCCTCAATTAATAGGGATAATGTAACTGATTCAACTTAGAGTGATAATTGACCAGTGTTGCTTTTTATGATCATAACTCACAAAATATATAATATTTTAAGATGTGGTTTTCCACAAAAATTTAGCTAAGATATAGGGCTAAAACTTCATGTTTTACACTTTAATTAATTCGGCCTACAAATAATCCAAAAATAAATATGAATTTACTAGAGCTGTATAAGCATCAGAAGCAGCTCAATCAAATGACAGTCATGATTCATTTCCTAATAACTCAACCTATACAAGAGGAATATATACAAAATTTAGTAGACAACTAGAGGACCCATAGGGCTACAATTTCTATGTTTTAAGCTTACTTTAATTCAGCCCCAAAACTGATCAAAATAAGCCAATAAAATTATGTATCTCATTGATACTTCTCTAGGAACCAGTTTTAATTAATTTAACACATCTATTTCCACATACCAAATCCATAAACCTAAGACATAGATCTACAAGTTTCATGTTCAATACTTCTCCAAAATCAATCTCTATAGACATCAAAATCAGAGCACAACCAATTGCCACAACATAAACTTAATAACTCTAAACAACCTAATAACAAGAGAGAAGAGATTATTTACCAAGAATAATTTATTTTGTAAGTGATTTTTTCTGAAAATTTTGGGTGAGGTTGGAAAAATTGGGGTTGATATTGAGAGAGGAAGAAGAATGGGGAGAAGATGATAGAAAAATGTAGAACTTAGATACATGTATATATAAGGACAAAAATGGCAGCCACACCGCCTCACTTTCAACCTGAATTTTTCTTTTTCTTTTTTTTCTGGCCTCTTTATTTTCTTTCTTTTTTTAATTTTTAATTTTCCTTTTTTTCCTTTTAATTTTAATTAATTTTTTTAATTTATTTATCTACTACTATTATTTCTATATTTTTATATAGATCTAGTCCAATTATTCTTTACTAAATTAAAATTTAATCATATAATTTAATTTAATCAAATTAACTATGTTAACAATCTAATTTATTTTAATTTCTAATTTAATCATTTATTCAATTTTATCCCTAATATCTGTCACTCACACATTTATTTTAATTAGGCCATAATTAGCGGGCGTTACAAATGTGATATGATGATTTGGAATATGAGAACATGCAATATACTATGATTTGCATGTTACGAATTCTATAAGATGCATGATATTATTTATATAATTATATATACTACTAAACTTGGATAGCTTAGTGTGTGGGTTTTCTACACATAGGTCTATAGCCATAGGGAGAGATGACACTAGAAAGTCGAGTCAGTCAAAGCATCCAAAATCAGAATCAGCTCATACATTTCTTTTCTTATCATACATTGGGATAAAATTGGATTTTGTTTTAATTTGTATTTCGGATTATGGATCATATGAATGTTTTTATTCAGGCGTGTTTAGCCCTCGATTATAGTTTTATTCTTTATGGATTCTTAATAAGCCTATATACATGATTATTTATATGGTTACTTATTGTTATGGATATTCAGATGAATGATGTCATCATATGTATAAGTGGTAAAAACTAAAAAAGATATAACAGTTAAAGGTTTAGTAACATGTATGTGATAGCACTCCCTCGTATAGCGGTTAAGTATGGTATATGGGATGATGTTACATTTAATTTTTCTTAAATTATGAATTCTTAAACTATGGTAACTATTAAAAATTACTATAGTAACTGTTAAAAATCCACATATAGTAACTATTAAAAATTAATTCTTTGATGGTAATTATAGTACTTTTTTATCTATTATTTCTTTTTAAATTATATGAGAAGGAATTATTAAATAATTAAAACATATCAAATCATAGCCTAGCATATATAAAAGTGGGAATAGGGGATAGGCAAATTTACCAAAAAATCAATTTGATTATGTTAGTTGATTAGGTTAATTTTGTCATTTAATAATTTAATTTATTAGTGAATAGTATTAAAAATTCATTAATCAGAAGTCAAATTCTATTAGGATTAGATAACTATAGTTTTGTAAGTTTATATATAAATTAGTTAAAGATGAACAATTTTTATTCCGTGATACATTCTTCACAACTTAAAAATTTACTTTTAATTATTTTTTTCACAACTTAAAGTTTCAATGAATATATTTACAATTGGTCAATATACGCTATATTAGCTAAAAATACATTAAATAATAGTTGATATTTATTAATAATAAGTCATACTAAATAAAGACACTTTAAAAATAAAAAAATTAATTATATTCTTCAAAAAGTATATTTATGTAGTTTCAAATATCATATCATATTATCATAGTATATATAAAAGTGGAAATAGGGGGACATACGAATTTACTAAAAAATCAATATGATTATATTAGTTAATTGAGTTAATTTTATCATTTAATAATTTAATTTATTAATGAATAATATTAATAATTCATTAATCAGAAATCAAATTTCAAATTTACCGAAAAACCAATCTGATTGTATTAGTTAATTAAGTTAATTTTGTCATTTAATAATTTAATTTATTAGTGAATAATATTAATAATTCATTAATCATAACTATGTTTTATATATAAAAAATCAGATAAGTAATATTAAAAAGAAAGAAAAAATAATTTAATAAAAAATTAGAAAAATACGGTAAAAAAAATAGCGATAGCATATTGTCATTTAAAGTACAATAACAACAGTTTTATTGCTATATTGAATTTATATAAATGTAAGTCTAAACTAAATCACAACTATGCACATAATATATAAAATGAATTTTAAAATATTGAGTACAATTCTTATAAGTTATTTGAAAAATTATAATTTCTTAATAATTTTTATATAGTTTAGTTATTAATTTATTTTAATCATATACACATAACGAGTTAAATTTTTAAAATTTACGTGCATAATATAATATAATTTATTTTTATATAAAATATAAGAATAAAATATAATTAGCAACCATTAGTATTTAATTTAAATGTGACTTAATTATATAATAATTAAAATTAATTAAAATTAATTTTTTGGAAAATATCATTATTATTATTTATTTAATAATGATTAGTTCAATTATTAAAAATCACGTGCATCACACATAGATGATTGGGAATAAAGGGACAAGCAAAATGACCGTAAAATACTTACTATTTCTATTTTATATATGACTATTAATAATAGACAAATTAATAATTTGAAGGACGGACAAAATGACCGTAAAAGTACTTATTGCTTTTATTTTATAAATTACTTTTAATAATGGATAAATTAGTAATCTATATATGAGTTATAATACGAGTCAATATCTAATAATCACGTGCAATACATGTTATTAAAAACCGTAAAGTATTTACTATCTCTATTTTATATATGATTCTTAATAATTGACAAGTATGTAATTTAGGAGGTAGATAAAATGAATAAAAAGTACTTATCACATCTATTTTATATAAAAACCAATTGATAATCAATGATGAGTCCAATATCTAATAATTACACGTAAAACATGTCAATAAAAAACTAATATATTAAAATATTAAAAACTGCAATAGAGCGCAGGTTTAGTTGCTTATAATAGAATATATGCTCACCTAGAGCACAAAGTATATCTTGGACCTTGTTCAAGATGCATTATGGACCAAAATCCAATTGGCACGTATGAGTGACGGTGGCAATATTGTAAATATAAAGATTCATTAGTTTATTAGGAAATATTCATTACAAATAAAGTAAATATTCATTAGTTTATTAAAAAATGTTCATTACGAATAAATTAAAAATTTATTATGAATAAACTAAAAATCTGTTAGTTTATTAGAAATGTTCGTTAGTTTATTAAGAAAGTTTTATTATAAATAAAGTAAATGTTCATTAGTTTATTCAAAAATATGTATTACAAATAAACTAAATATTTATTAATTTATTAGTAAAAATTTCATTAGTTTATCAGTAAATGTTTATTTTTATTTTTTTTATGTATTTAATTTGATGGACAAAAAATAGATATTTATTAATAAACTAATAAACTTTTATTTTATTTGTAATGAACCTTCAATTTTATGACTATGAATATTTTTCAATAAATTAATGAATTTTTAATTTATTCGTAATGAATATTCAGTTTATTCATAATGAACTTATCTCAATAAACTAATAAACCGATACTTTATTTGTACTGAATCTTCAGTTTTATAACAAATAATATTTTTTTTATTAAACTAATGAATATTTACTTTATTTGTAATAAATTTTTAGTTTTATAACAAATTATGCTTTATAAATTAACTAATGAACGTTTACTTTATGCTTAATGAACTTTGAGTTTATAATAAATGAATATTTCTTAATAAACTAATAAACTGTTTACATAATAACAGATGATAAATATTTACAAAAATATCATTATATTTTGATAACTATGTAAATTTGATTTATTTATAAAATTATCACCGTATTTTACAAATATAATGAATTTTAATCTATAATACTATATGAACCGAATGAAATAATAACTCCACATTGAGGGTCCAACCAATTTAAGTATATTGTTAAAGTTAAAAACTTCTTACCTTCATATATTTTTATTTATTTATTTATTTTGAGTTAATCTCCAAAGAGAACAACTTTGAATTTCCCCTCTAGAAACTTATTTTAGGTTGTTCATTTGTCTCTTTCACACTGTGTATTAAAAAAGCTGACATATGATAAAAATATTTTCACCTATATTTGTTTCTTTCAATTATTCAATAATATATATTTGTTATGTAATATTTTAAAGAGATAAAATATTTTATTTTAAATTTTAAAAATATTTTATATTATAATTTTAACTCGAAATTCTAAGAAAAAATTTTACCTTCACATCTCCCGTACCTACTAATATTTTAATATAAGGAAATAGGTTGCACCTAAACTTACCTAAAAATCAAGTGTAAAAGCATAGAGTTGACCGACTCAATCGTCGTCCGTTTTTGGTCCCTATTAGATTGTGCCGTTTCCACTTCCTTTAATTATGCCGACTTTCCTGCTTTAATTTTTTTTAATAATATTAATATCATATAGTCCTATCCTTACCCACAATTTTAGGCGTCATATGTTCTTCTCAAATTTCAATGTTTTGTCCTTAATTACTCATTAGTCAAGTGGGATAATAATCTAATTTTTCTGCAAATTAAATTTTTTATATTGAAGAAGGACAATTTTATGTAAGCAGCAAAACATAAATACCATAAAACTGACATTTATTTCATTTTTATTGAAAAATTTAAATTACTATTGAAATTCAAATTTAATAATTTTAAATTAAATAAAAAAATTTCAGTTCCTTTAACTCGCAATTTGAGAATTGATTGAACTAATTTGAGACACAGAGTTCACGAACAGAACAAGGAAATAGGAAAAAAGAGAATTTAAAAAATTGAAATGACATTTCAAGTTCAAGGAATAATTTTAATTATAATGTGATAATGAAATTTTTATATCAAATATATAATAAGTTTATGTACTTTTTTCTATTTCAAACTAAAATTTGAGAACCACAATAATACAAGTATTAAAATTTAGGGAAAGTAAATGTAATTCATCTTGTTTCAAAATGAATGACTATCGAAACCGACATTATAGTTGCAGAAAAAATTGTGATTATGTAGCCACATGTAAACTAACTATTCATAACTACTTCTCAAACTTTCGTTCTGTAAGGCACAAAAAGGGCTTAGAATGGTGTGCTAGAGCTGTTCTATCACAACCACTTTGATGATTAATTAGAGAGAATTAAAGAGGATAGAAAAGAGGAAAATAATTGAAGTTGAGAGTTAGGGTCTTACTGTTGGAGTTTGAATATGTATCACATACAAACAACACAACAGAAATTAAAACTTTCAAATCCCAAAAGATAGAATCAATATGTGTAATCATAATTAATTAACTATCTAATAATTTGAAAATCATTATATTTGAAATCCGAAACTTGTTCCTTCTGTACCTTTTTATTAGATTGTTGCAAACCAAAGTCATCCACTTGAATCACCTCTAATGGTATACATGCAAAGGGAGTTGTAAGAAAATTTTTCAGATATGGCATCTATGCTAGTAGATAGATTAATCTTTGAGAAAAAATGGAACTCTTTTTGTTCAATTGGATGACAAAAATGGTCTCTAAACTAACGATTTAAGTGCTAGGACGTGAGGCACAAAGTGGGAAACAGTTAGCTCATGTTTAAGAGTCCAATTTAATTTGAATTCCTTTAATTAGACTCAATTTGCACTCGAGAAATAGACTTTTCTAGTGATTCTCGCTTTGGAAAATCCATTTCTTGATATAGACCAAATGCCTTTTCAATCTAGTAGGTTTTCTCGAGTGCGAGAAATACATTCTTGCTCGTGAAACTATTCGCGTTAGAGAAAGACTGTTTCGTGATTGTGAAACAAGTTGCACTCGTGAATATCCATTCGTGTTCGCGACTTTGCTTGGATTGGATTTTTCTCTGTTTTGGATCCGATCCAAAAGCCCATTTTAATTTTTCTTCATAGTTTCAATGTGTGTGACCCATTAGATTCATGGTTATGTTGGCCACTTAGATCAACACTTGATCTTGAACAGATCATGAGTGGTATCTAACAATACATCATGATCCCTAATTGACTGGAAAGTTAATGGTCTAACTACAACCATTCCATAAATAATTATTCATGCAATTAATTCTTTCATCTTTCTATATCCCACTCAGTTCAAAATATGGACTCAGTATCAACTTCCACTAGATTGACTACATCACACTTAGTCCAACTAATATTAGATCTTATCCTTGAGACTTATTAGCCTTATTAGATATGTCATTAAAGACTATCTTCATAGCATGTCCGCTCTAGCCAAAGACTCCCAAGTAATGATCTTAACAAGAGGCCATAGACATACACTCCTTCTACCAAGAGTGGTGAATGCATTGTTGGCTACTCAACTGCCTTCGAATACCTTAAGTTACATCCAATTACCACTGTATGAGCGACCTCTATTAAGGCAACAAGAAACAGAGTCAAAGTACAAAATCAATATCCAAGATAATCTTGAGCACCTCAAGTCTATGGATACTACTACCATTGCTATGATGAGACTATCACTGAAATATAATAGATGATGCAAGTGATGGTCTCAAAGCAGGTCATCTAATGTACTTGATTACTCTAACAAGCATCCACATGTTAACTCTAAACATCTCATGTTTATAGATTATGAGATCTACTGTTTAATCCAATCAAGGAGCATAACATATGCTAGTCTTTCTGGATCAACAATGTCTTGTCTTGTTGATCCTATGACTAGGGATAATTCAAATACAAACATAATTACACATGATAAGAATCTCAATATCATGATCACATCATGATTACTTTCATGCTATGTTTTATATTATGGAGTTCATTATTCGATTTAAGATGTAATCAATTCATAAATTATGAACATCAATATAATGAAATATGCCATTTTTGTCATGCCTGCCAATTAGGACTTAGGACATGTGAGAGTAGATGAGAGGGATATTGTGGGTATATGAAAGCTTATTTGAGGTTTATACAAGGTCTTTGGGTAAACGTTGGCTTAAGTTTGGAGTTTTGGGTTAAAAAGGCATAAAATCAAGTGAGTTGTGAGAAGGTCATGGCCATGACTGTTGAGATGATGTGTTTTGGTGACTTTCAAGTGTCACGGGCATGACTAAAGGAGTCACGGCCGTGACAGGTCTACTATAAATAGGTTCAGCCCCGTTCTCTTCCATTTTCATATGGTTTTAAGAGACCTAAACCCTAGCATTCGATGTTCTCTCACCCCATTGGTATTTTCCACCATTTCTCCTCAAATCTTAGCCCTTAAAATACAAGATTTACCATTTAAAGTGAGATTTATCAAGGATTTGGAGAGAGAAGCATAGAAGAGAGGAGTCTTAGAGGGAGGAAGCATGGAGAAGAAGGGGTCAAGAGGTAAGAAATCATGACTTATCAACACTTTTACATGATTTTGGGATAGATATTAAGGGTTACCCGAATTTGCATTGAGACCCATTTGTAAGTGGATGGAATTGAAGAGTGATCTTGAATTTTCTTGAGAGAAAACTCACTTTGATGCTAAATTAAGTGGTTGACCACGTTTTTAATGGGATTGAGTGATCAAAGACCTAGCTTAGAGAGTTAGGGGTTGAGTTTTATGATTTTCAAGTTTTATGCAACCTATATATTGATGTGTGGCTATGTTTATGATTAGGGAGTGTCTTTGATAGTGGAGTATCCATCAAAGAGGTTGGACAAGCTCAAAGCTTGGAGTTTTGTTTGGCTTCTTAGAGTTATGTACACATACATGTTTTAGTTTGATTTACATACATGTATATGTGTTGTTTTGGTGAATTAAATGCTCAAATGAGGTTATTGGTATGTTAAGTCATACTTGTAAACTAGGAATGAGATGTTAAAAAGAGTAAATGATATGTTAATTGGCTTTAATGGGTATTATAAACTAGGAATGAGATGTTAAGAAGAGTAAATGACATGTTAATTGGCTTCAATGGGTATATTGGCAATTAATGAATGCCTAAATAAATGATAATGGACATAGGGGTGAGCTAAGTGAGGAAAAAGAGATAAATGGCATATAGATGTATAGGTATGTTTAATAACATAGAAATGATTAAGAAAAATAATATGGCCTAAAAACTATAAGGAAAAGGGTAGTTGTACGTAAATGAACCATGTGTAAGTAAATGCCTAAATAAATATGATAATGGGATTAAATGGGTTAGAAGTGAACAAGGGCATGGATGCTTAATGGTATGCATATTTCATGAGTTTGTGATATGGTAAGAAAGGCATGTGGAAGGCTAAGTGGCATATATATGGTAGATGAAGGAAAGAGGAGATGAATAAGGCTTAAATGAATGTTAGATGTTTTTATAGGAGTTGGAAGGAAATGTTGTGACATGCCTTATTTGATTGAATCTTATATTAATGTGCCATATGGGATAAACATAGATGTGTGGCTTATGCATGATCTTGAATATGATGAGAATGTTGCTAGGAATTGCCATAATTGGTTAGCCTTAGGGTAATACATATGGTGTGTTTAATGTGTTATTTAAATTCGAGTGTGAGTGAATTTTCCAAAATTACAGCAGTGACTAAAAGAGTCACGCCCGTGACTTAGGTGTTATTGAGGCATAAAATGGTTCACCACTAGGCTAATGGCTAAGCAAGTCGTGACTATCTATACAAGGTGTTTTTAAATGTTTAATTGATAGGGAAAGTTATGGTTTTGGTATGTCTTATATATGATATATTTGTATGGGGCTTGTAGGCTCGGGAAAGAGTAGTTTTGAACATCTCAAGGGGTCTTAAGCTTGTCATGAGCACCCTTGCACCTAATGTTGCGAAAGACTAAAGGATTTTAAGCTTGACATAAGCACTCTTACTCTTTATGTTACTAGTTAAGCTTGACATGAGCATTCTCAACTAAGGAATTTCAGTGGGGCCTCTTGTATGGATAGGTTAAGGCATCTTAAGCTTGACATGAACGCTCTTAACCTATAAGATACAATAGGCAAGACTAGATAGGTCTTGGGATTGTATTGATTAATGTGTTTTGATATATATGATAAATTGTTGTGCCACATTGTATATGTGGCTGTATATGTATGTATATATATAGGTATATGCATATGGTTCAGATGTTTGGTTACAAGGTAGTAGATGGTATGGAAATGGGAGTATATACGTGTGTATGTGTATGGTTTTATGTACCACTAATCATTGTTGCTTAGCATACGTGTGGTTTTCCCCTATGCGCAAGTTATAGGTGGACGCACGAAGTCGACATAGAGATTGGGCCCAAGGAGTCAAAGGTCAAGCTGGCACCAGGAAGGGTTAATGATACATGCATGTTTTATATACATGGTTATTAAATTGTAATAAAGCTTTTCATTATATTTTGCTTTTGAGAAGCCTTGTATTATTTTTGAGCTGGGTGTAGCTCAAGGGGTTTCAAGGTTTGTAAACTAAAGTTTAATTTTTCACAAATAGCATTTGATTTTCATTTTCAAGTTATCAATGCCAAGATACAGGGAAAAGTTTTTAATTAAACAAGTTTTAAATCTCATGCATGCTAACATGCCTTGGTATAAAGGGATTTTAGTTGTAGCAAGGGGTGCTACAATTTTATTCATATAAAGAATTTATACAATAAGTGCTGAAGGTGATTGCCTTTAGAGTACTCTTTAATAATCTCCCACTTGCATTAAAGTCAATCGCCTTTATATTTAATACCCTAGGCAAGTATATAAGTATCATCTTTCTTTTGGGATAATGGCTTAGTGAGTGGATCAACAATGTTTTAATCAGTAAGCACTTTTTCAATTTTTACATCACCTCCACATATGATCTCTCTAATCACATTGCAGCGTCTAATCACATGTTTGGATATTTGATGAGACCATGGCTCCTTTGCTTGCTTAATGGCTCTATTGTTGTCACAATACAACTGTATTGGATCAACAATGCTTGGAACCACACCAAGTTCTAGGATGAATTTCTTTATGCAAACAATTTCCTTTGTTGCCTTGGAAGCTACGATGTACTCTACTTCAGTTATCGATTAGCAGTCATCTCCTATTTGGAACTCTTCCAACTACCTATTCCACCGTTTAGTGTGAACACATAACCTAACTAGAATTTTGAATCATTCATGTCATTCTGGAAGCTAGCATCAGTATACTCGATTACCTCAAGACTTTTATCTCCATATACCAAGAATACATCCTTAGTCCTTCTTAAGTACTTAAGGATATTCTTGACAGCATATGATACATCGGACCTCATACATATCGTAGCATACATGATTGATCCTATAGCCGAAGCATATGGGATCAAACTCATACAAGTCCTCTCGTTTTGAGTCTTTTTTGGACATAGAGACTTTAAAAGGTTACTCCCATTGGTCATGGGAATAAATCCTTTCTTGGATTGCTCATGCTAAATCTCCTTCGCATCTTGTCTATATATGTAATGCCTATAAAATAGGGCCTAGAAGCACACTTGCGATACTGACTTAGGCAGTAGCTCTATGTAAACACGATTCCATTTCATCTCTTTCACATTTTTCAGAATCCTAGCTGTTCCTACATATCAAAAAACACCTAGAGAATTCCTCCCTCATTCCCCATTGATTCTCCTTTGATTAAACACAAGAAAAAAACCATTAAGATTAGTTTAAATAAGATTTAATTAAGAATTTTTATGGTATTTGCACAAGATCACGAGTTTGGGTTTGAACAGCCTTAGAGACCGAGATTCTCCATCTTTATTCTTGATTTCCATACATGGTTTACTAAGTATTACAACCTTTTATCAACCTTAGCTTTAGTAAGTTAGGGTTTCTAATTTCAGTATAGGTTTTCTTTTAGAACATATTATAGTGGAACTGTTTGTGACCTTTAGTTCATATTATTAGTGCTAAGGAATGGTACAATAAGTGGTAGTGACCACCAAAATGAGGAGGAAAAATAAAATGAGGGTTTTTGGATCCATAGTTAAAGGTATGTACATTTAATTATATTTATTCGTTTACTGGGTGTTTGATTGATATTAAATGAATATTCTAAATTATATATTTCTATCATATGCCATGGTTATTGACTTAATGGATTGGAAATCGATTATATGAGTTAAAACCTAGACGTTGCATCTATAAGGTCTTTCATGGAGAAATTTTTAGATAGCCAGATCTTGATGTATTTTAAAACCTAGACGTTATTTCCCATAAGTAATATGTCATCCACATACAACACAAGCAAGGTTTATTTGGATTTTGTGAAAAACCAAACTCTATGATTGTCTCATTAAAATGGATGTTCCAACTCTGAGATGCCTGCTTCAATCTATAAATGGATCTAAGGAGCTTGCATACCTCTTCGCCGTCTTTAGATGTGAAGCCCTCTAGCTATGTCATGTACACATCCTTAGAGAGGTTTTCATTGAGGAAAGCTGTCTTCACATCCATTTATCATATCTCATAATCATAATGAGCAGTAATAACTAGGAGTATCCTTATGGATTTAAGCATGAAAGTCTCATCATAGTCAATTCCTTATATTTGATGATAACCTTTAGCTACTGGCCTAGTGTTTTAGGTAACTATGTTACCATCCATCTCAGTCTTCTTTTTAAAGACCCATCTGCACCCAATGGATTTTATCCCTTAAAATGGGTCAACCAAGGTCCATATTTGGTTTTCATGTATAAAATCCATATCTGACTTCATGGATTTTAGCCATTTGTCAGATTCTAAATTATTCATAACTTCTTCATAGGTAGTAAGCTCATCATCCTCTATGAGCATAATGTCTTTCTATTCACCTATGAGAACAAATCTCATGGGAGCAAATATATCCCACTAGAGCTATGAAGCTCTTATGCTTTTGAAGGTGCAGCTATTACAGCATCTGTATGAGTAATAAGTTCAGGTTCAGGCAGTTGATTAGCATATGCTTGAGCGTCTTAAATTTCTTTAAGTTCAATCTTGCTCCCACTATCTCTTCTTAAAAGAAACTTTTCTCTAACAAGGTTTCATGCTTTGAAACAAACATCTTTTCTTCCAAAGTATGGTAGAATTGATACCCAATTGTTTCTTTTAGATATTCTACAGACATACACTTGTTAGATTTAGTATCAAACTTATCTAACATAATCCATTTCACATAAGCCTAGCAATCACATACTTTCATATGTGAAAGTTGGGGTTTCTTGTTAGTCAACATCTCATATAAAATAACATTAGCTAACTTTGATGGGAATTTATTTAGAATATAAGTAGTAGTATCAAGTGCATAGCCCTTAAAAGAATTTAGGTAGATCTGCTAAGCCCATCATTGACCTCACTATATCCAACAAGATTTGGTTTCTTCTTTTAGTCATACCATTATATTTTGGTGTGTAAGGTGGAGTCTACTAGGATAATATCTCATTATCCCAAAGATAATCATGAAACTCTTGGCCTAAGTATTTACCACCTCAATATGATCTAAGTGTTTTAATACTCTTGCCAAGTTGATTCTCCACTTCATTTCTGAAATCCTTAAACTTTTCAAATGCTTCAAATTTGTATCTTATAAGAAACAAGTACCTATATTGGGATAAAGGTAATGGAGTAGATAAAACCACCTTTGGCATGCACAGATATTAGTCCACATACATTTGAATGTATTAGTTCAAATTGTCCTTTGGCACGTTCACTCTTTCCACTAAAAGGTAACTTTATCATCTTGCTCAATAAGCAAGACTCACTTGTGTCATATAATTCACAATCAAATAACCTTAAGCTACCATCTTTATATAGCTTTGTCATGCGCCTCTCACTAATATCGTCAAGATGACAATGCCATAAATAAGATGATTTGAAATTATTTTGTTTTAATTTCTTATTATTGTCGTTTATATTAAGAATTGGACTTATCATATCTAATATGTAAATGCCATTGCATAATGTGCCAGATGCATAAAGAATGTCATTCAACATTAAAGAACAACTATTATTACCAAATGTTAAATAAAAAATTCCTATTCAAAACAGAAACAAAATTAATATTATTTGTCAAAACAGGAACAAAATAATAATTATCCAATTCTAATACAAGTCCATTAGAGAATGTCAATAAATAAGTTTCTACAACTAATGTAACAACTCTTGCTCCATTTCCAACACATAGGTCTAACTCTCCCTTGCTGAGTTGCCTATTTTTCTTTAAGCCCTGCATATTAGTGCATATGTGTGAGTTACATCCGATATTTAATACTTATATGTTATTATCATAAACAATATTTATTTCAATGACATAAATACTTGAAATAGATGGAGCAACAAATGCCTTTTTTCTTTAAGGACTCCAAATAGGCCTTGCAATTCCTTTTCTAGTGGTCATCACTACCACAATGGAAGCAAGTCCCCTTAGGTGCAATCTCTTTGGCCTTTTTTTTACCACGCCTCCCTTAGGCTTTGTGGACTCCTTCTTCTTGTTTCTTTTCTTAAAACTTTAAGTATCCATCATCATCAAAGCCCTGCTCTCCTTCTTGATAGAAGGCTCAGCTATTTTGAGCATATTGATCAGCTAAGGTATTGTAGATGAACCCTTGTTCATCTGATAGTTTAGTATAAAATGTGCATAACTATTAGGTAAACTACGTATAATTAAGTTTATACTTAATTATGTTGGGATTTAACCATGCATATCACATATACAAATGTAGCAGAAAATTAAATTTTAAATCCCAACGGCAAAAATTGCCCTATGTAGCTATGAATGATTAACCGAAAAAGGGTCTGAAGAAGATTACCTTATGATCAGAGCTTTCATTCTTTAGTTCGCCTTACTGGATTATCACAAACCACAGTAATCCTTACTTAGATCACCTCTAATGGACGTCCACGCAAAGGATACAAAGAAGAAAACCTTTAGCTATGGATTTGGCACAATCTCTTGTGCTAGCAAGAGAAGATATAAGGAGAGAATGAAAGAACAAACCACCTTTGTTCTTTGTATTTGCAACACCTCATTTGGTCAGAAAAGGACTATTTATAGTCCTTGAGTGTTTAGGGTTCTGAACCCTCGCTCATAGAATTCCAATCTAATTAGGTTTCCTTATCTGATATTGGTCCTACTCAGGATGCACCTGTCCCGATCGAGATATGCTCAAAATTGGATGGTTTCCAGTTTTGACATCACATGTCCCGATCAGGACATAAAGCCAATAGCCAATCCCGATCATGAGCTGGACCTTTCCACTCATGACAAGAATAGCCTTCATCCTGCTCATGAATGTACTATTCCCAAGAAGGATGCTATCTGAACTAGGCTTTCTTTCTCTGTTTTGGATCCAATCTAAAAGCTCATTTTACTTCCTCTACGCACCTTCAATGAGCGGTATCTAACAACATATCATGACCCTCCAATTAAATAGAAAGTCAGTAGTCTGACTATAAACCTTTCCTGTAGATAATATCCATGCAGTTTGTCCTTTCACTTTCTTATACTCAACTTAGTTCAAAGCATGGACTCTGTATCAGCTCCCACTAGACTGACTGTATCACATCTAGTCCGAGTGATATTAGATCTTATCCTTGAGACTCACTACTAGCTAGAGATCCCAAGTAATAATCTCGACAAGAGGCCATAGGTATACTCTTCTTCTATCATAAGTGGTGAATCCTTTGTTGCTTACTCAACTATCTTTGAATATCTCAAACTGTACTCAATCACCACCCTATGAGCGACTTCTCCTGATGCTACAAGGAATGGAGTCAAAGTATATGATCAATATCCAAGATAACTTTAAGTACCTCAAGTCTAAGAATACTTACATCATTGCTATGATGAGACTATCACTGACATAGATTAAAAGATCCATGTGATGGTCTCATAGGAGGTCTTCCAATATACTTGACTACTCTAGCAAACATCCACATGTTAACTCTAGACAACTCATAATAGATTATAAGATCTACTGTTTGATCCAATCAAGGAGTATAACATGTGTTAGTCTATCCAGATCAACAACGTCCAGTCTTGTTAATCGTATGACTAGAAACAGTTTAGATATAGCCATAATTGCACATGCCAGGAGTCTCAATATCATAATCTCACTATGATTTCCTTCATGCTATATTTATATAATAAACTTCATTAATTAATTTAAGATCCGATCAATTCATAATATAGAGTTTAGATGATTAATAAAATTCAAATTAATTAAATTAAAATTGATTATTAAAATTCGAATTTGCAAAATATGTATTAAATGCTAATTTAATCTTTAAAATTGACATTTAAAGTGCAATAGAAAAATTGTCAATCCGTGATAGTGTGGATGAAATGATATAGAGGTCGATTCCTAGGTAATCATCTATCTTAAAACTCATAAGATATTATTTTGCCGCCTTTGAGATCCTATCCGTCATGAGTAGGATTAATCTCAGTGTGTGATTTTAGTTAACTGCCTTATGATATATGTGGTATGACCCAAAAAAAATTGTCAAAAATAACAATTAAAGTGAAATAAAAGAAGTGTATAATATGTCTTATTATTAACAAAAATATAAATTATTATTTCTTAATCTTTCTATATTCTTTTAATGAATATAGAAAATATATTTAAAAATTTTAAAATCCTACCTTTATTAATTAAATTTTTCATTCTATGCATGAACGCGAAAATAAAAATATTTGGATAAAAAGAGTAAAATAGTTTTGAGTCTTTGATGAACAAATATATTAAATTATCAATTAGAACTATTATTTATTCCTTGAATCTTGATTTTGAAAATCTAAAATTTGGGAAGAATATTCCTACAAATAGTCCTAGTTTATAGGTGTGGATCACTGTATCGAATCAAAACTTCTTCAAAGGATTATATAAAATTGATAAAGTAAAATCTAACTTGAAAAGAAAACTAAGATTCATATTATTTTTCCTTTACTTTTTTTAAAATGAAGACTATAAAGATGTACCATATTATTCTAAAGAAAATTTATAGAATAAAATTCAATTATTATTTTGTTACAATTTATGATTTAAAAGTTTAGTGACCTCCATGTAATTAACCATTGAAATACTCTCAAAATTACTCTAGAAAATGATGATAATAGCATGTGACTAAAACAGGAAAAAGAAACTCATTTCACATCTTGAATTTTTTTTTTGGAAATTTTTTTTTTATGGAATATGTATTATTTAATTATATTTTATCGAGTCCTCCATCGTTATGCTACAAAATCGAATATTTATTTATTTTTTTACAAAAATTTATATTAAAGATTCGAAGTACAATCCTAAATATCAACCGATTAGTATTATTAAATTAAAATTTGTTCATCGAATATTTAGTTTTTAATTGTAGTCTGTATTTTCTAATTTTTATTTTGTCCTATCGGACTCTTACTTCCTTTCACGTATATTGTATAAATTTTTACAGGATAAAATTGTAAATTGACTCTTAAAGTATAGAACAATAGATTATAAAAACGCATTGGCTTGTATGACAAGATTTGGTCGAATTTCTCCTAAATGATCCTATACTAAAATTTTATAGCGCAAAGTTATCAAAATTGAGGACTAGTAGAAGGCCAAATGAACTGAATTTTTTTATTTTTTTCTATTGGGTTTTAAATTTGAGATTATTTATAAACGATTAGGGCTTTTAAGCGATTGGGATTAAAATTTTAATATCAAAATTATAAAATAGTTCGAAAATTTTACTATAGTGCTAATTGAACATAACTTTTATCACATGAACCGATATGCTTTTTGACTCATATCTTAGGATTCACTTTAAATATTTGCTCTTTAACTATGTGCAATCAGGGTTTTAAATATTGTCTAACTGAAAATAATAATACTAAAGACGTTATGTAATAGTTAAAAAAATTAAATTTTTTTTAAATATTAGTAATTTAATTTAGTATAAATGAAAGTAGTTATTATTATACGGATATATATCATGAATATGAAGTCAATTTTTATATTGATCCATTTGCTTATCCATCTTATTATGTATAACATGATTATTGGAGTGAATCCAATCCAAAACAAATTTATCATATAACATATGAGACTGAGATGTATAACATTTATCAAAGTTGCGAAATCAATACATTCAATTGAATAAGTTCATTGTTTCATATTTCTCACATGAACAAAATATCATTAAAATCCTACACGACGCTTTCTACTAGTAATCATTTAATTCTCTAATATATATATATATATATAATTGTAATTTTTTATTTTGCTTTATATTATTTAAATTTAGGGAGGAATTTTTCTATCACATTTCTCTTTTTAAGAAAGATGTGTTTTTCCCCTCATATTCAATAAAAATGCCTATTTCCTTATAAAAACATTAAAATGTTATTTTTTTAATAATGTTGTTAATGTCCATTATGCTTATATTAAAAATTATTATTTATGTACCAAAAAAAAATTTAATTTACATTTTTTAAATAAAAATAATATTTGTTTAAATGTTACATATTAATTTTTTGTTGTTTATTTTTTATTGATTTTAATGATTTTGCTGATTATTTTTTAAAATTCACAATATCGACAAATAATATAGTTCAAACAATTCGATTCATACCAATATCATTACAACGATTCATATACCAATACGCTACTCAAAACTTTTATTTAAAACCATGTGTGCACTCTTTAAGATTAATACTTATGAATAAAGACTTTTTTTTTTTAAAAGTACTTAATAAAAATTTGAAATTTATAAATAAAATATAACTAAAGAATAAAACATGTTCCAGTTTAATCAAATGTAGAATTCAAGTTTTTGATATTTAGTTATCTTAAAATTGAAGAAAAAAATGTTTTTTCTTGACATTTCACCTAGCATGAGTAGGTGGTCTGACAAAAAAGAATAAAATTTTCAATTTCAAACCCTAATCGACCCCTTTTTTTTCCTTTAAATAAATACTCAAACAAAAGCTAAAGCTAAATAATGAATTTAGCCAAAAAAAAAAAAAAAAAAAAGGAAAAAATGAAGATGAAAGCATAGGGTGTATGCATACGCGGCCGATTCGTTGAGAGAGGAGTGTCGGTGGTGCAAAGAGAGAGCGACCAGTATTCAGTGGGCAGTGAAGAAGGGTTTATCGATAGCGATATTTACTATACTTTAACTTTCTGATATTAAAATTTAGAGCAATTCTAAGTGCACTTGCTGTAAATTAAGTCAATTGCACCACAAAATTATTATTCTTTTTTTTTTTTTTTTATGTTATATCCAAATTCCAAATCGCAAACAAGCCCCATTTCCTTCTGTCTGCTGTTTCATCTACTTCTTCTCTTCTTTCTATCTGTCTGACAATGCTTTAAATTACGTTTATTTTCAACAACACCCCATTATTTTTCTCGGCGGAAATAACCTCCTCTTTCTCTTCTTTCAATTCCTTTATTTGTTTTTTTAATCTTTTTTAAAGAGAAGAATGGGGGTTGATTTGAGACAAGTTGTTGCTGGAATTCTCACTCTCACTATGTTTGTCATGCTTGGAAATATGATCAAAAGAGACCATTTTGATTCTGTTGAAGTAAGTTCAATTCATTTCTTTTCTTTTTTTTTTTACATTCTTTTTCTTTTGCCTTCTCTTTTCATTTCAACTCTCTTTGTTGATGGGTTATTTACTACTCTGTCTTTGATCTTTAAACTCCTCCAATTTCTGCTTTTAGCTTCAGTTTCTGCTCTATTTTTCAAATTGTACTGCTAAAATGTAAGATCTACCATATTCTTATTGCCTCTATGTTCAATTTATTTTTTTTCCCTAAAATTTCATTAATCTGAATTTGCTGTTTCATTTACTTGTTTGTGCAATTATGTAAGATTTTTAAGGGCAATTTGCTGTTCCATTAATTTCTCCGATGAATTCATTTTGGTTTGTAGATTGCTTTAATGATTTTTGTATTTTGTTTTGTTTATTGCTAATTGTATTTTCTTTCTTTTCTGTCCTTTGTAAAGTAGGTTTTGTATTTAATTCTAACATTTTACTTAATCTTTTAGCCAAGAGTAGATATAACAAAAGGTAATGAAAAGGAAAAATATATTTTTTTCTTTATCATTTGCGTCCCATGATTTTTGCATTAGGAAAATTCTTGAAATTCATATAACAAGTTTTATCTTGTTTACTTATAAGGAATTTATCAATGTGTGTTGACATTTGTGTATTGTGAAGGAAAAATTTCCAGGAGCTACAGATGTTGAATTTCATAGTGGGAAAGTGTCAGAGCAGGGACTTGTAACATTTGCAAAGAATGGACCATGGATGCAAGATGGTCAAGAGTTAAAACCTTGTTGGAGCAAGTCAAGTTTTGGTTGGTCAACTTATTCTTGTTTAGAAAACAGAACCAGCATTTTGTGTACTATTCTTCGGATTAATGCATACACAAACACGTTCGTAGGTTTATGCTAATTACTTGTATATTGTTTCTCTTCCACATATTATGGATTGTTATTTACTGGGCTTGCAGATCAAGTAGATGAGTCTAAAGGGTTTGTAACTTTCTCCTTAATGAATGGGCCAGAATATCATATCTCGCAGGTATCCGCAAAGTTAGTTTTTGGTGCATTTCTTTTTGCGCTTTTTGATGCATGTTGTGTGCAAAAATGGCTAAAAGATCCTTTTTTTGCCAATAACTTCTTTTTTTTTTTCAATACGCGTGATGGTCAACTTGGTTAAACAAATAAATCCCAATCATTGCATGTTGATATAACAAAAGAGCAGGACAACTGAGATATTGTTCACTTTACTACATATAGAGGTTATTAGATCATAAAACACAATGTATTCATTTATTTTATTAGTTGAATAGCCAAAAGAGTATGTTCTTGTGGAAGAGTCAGAAATAGATAAAAAGCTGGCACACTGTGGCTGGCTGGCTCTATTTTTTGGACATTTCTTCTAACATGAAGGCATTCTTCTTACTACTTGAGATAAACATTAGTTCAGCTCCAAAAATTTCCATTCCTCTAATAAAAGCATGAGGTTTTACCTTCGATATATAGCTGGTGAAAGATGGGAAATCTTATATATTTTTCACTTAAGTTGGTACTTATGTTGGTAGCTGGTATCCAAGGCAATTACATAAGTTCCTTCGTTTTTTCAATCATTAGTCTGGCATTTTTTATTCATTCTTTTGATGATTATGCTTGAGCCTGGTACCAATTTTTCTGTCTCTGGTCTTGACTTTTGATAGAGGCAACTGATCATTGGGATTAGTTCAAGCAATCCATTTCTTTTTTAGTGGCTTTTGGCCTTTCAATTGGATGCTGAGGTTCTCAAGTTCTCTCATATTTTCATATTAACTGAATAATTAGTAAATTTCATTTATGGAAGATTTCTGCCTTTGTTTTGTTTTCCCCAAGAATTTTGTTTTTTATTAATAAAGAAAACTGAGCCTGGTGTATGCCCTTGATTTTTGGTTCATTTGGATAAAATTATAAATTCTCTGCAATATGGTAAATCATCTACAAAGATAAGTTTGCGTGTTATGCTTCCATCTTAAATTCTACCTTGCCACAGGTTAAACATACACGAAGCAGCGTTTAAGGGCTTTGCCCTCTGTATGTCTCTTCTCTAATAATTTCATATTAGTTACATGACTCGCAGTGTCCATCACATGGTTGAGCTTCTTGTATCAGGCTTTTCCTTATAGTAGAGTTACTTGTTTTTCTTTCCACCAATATTTTGGTTATTTCTCCAGATTGCTGATGCTGTGGTTGTAGCACGATCTGTTGGAGCAACTATTGTACTCCCTGACATAAGAGGAAACAGGCCAGGTGATGAAAGGTTAGTGCTCATGTGACTAAGTAAAAATATACTGTTTCCTTGAACTGTGGATGCCTATTATCATTTTACTTGTTTATGATTATGTCTTTCTAGTAAATTCCTGAAAAAGAATGACTCCATGCAAATTAAACCTCTTTGAAAACATTCCACATCATGCCCGATGTGTATTACCCAGGAAAATAAAGAGGTTTCTGCTGTTTCTGTAGTTTTTATTTGTTATCATATCTTTTTTCTTCAATGGATTAACTTTGAACTGATAGATGAACACTAAATGGCAACTTCAGCCACATGCATGCAACTGTTTCCTTAAGCAATGTTTGGAAGGGGAAAAGATTCCTCCAATTCAGCAATTCAAAATTTTTTAATTGCTTCACAACAATTTGATGTAAAAGATTCAATAACAAATATTTTAATTTGACATTATAATTGATTTTATTTTTTTAACACTTGATATATAGCTTAAGATTCTTCTATTTCAGGCATTTTCTTTTGGCTCTACTGACAATGCCTGAATCTTTCAGCCTTAGTTTTTTCTCCACAATACATGTGACAAGTATATGGTACCTGTGAAAGTTATAGTTTCAGCACAAATTCATTTATGGCACTTTTATCTGAATATTAACAGTTCAAATTTCCAGGAAGTTTGAAGAAATATATGATGTAGAGAAATTCATGCAAAGCCTGGACGGAGTAGTCAAAGTGGTGAAGGATCTACCTGATGATATATCAGTACGAGACTTTGCTGTTGTCAAGGTCCCAAATCGAGTTTCAGAAGATCACATTACAGAGTTGGTGGAACCAATCTATAGATCAAAGAGGAATATAAGACTGGCTACTTACTTTCCCTCAGTTAATATGAGAAAAACTGCACAGAAAAGTAATAGTGATTCAGTTGCATGTTTGGCAATGTTTGGAACTTTAGAGTTGCAGCGGGAGATTAATGAAGTGGTTGATTCCATGGTTGAGCAGCTAAGAACTTTGAGTCACAAGTCTGATGGCCGGTTTATAGCTGTGGACTTGAGAGTTGAGATATTGGAAAAAAAGAGTTGTCATGGAAGTGGTGCTGGTGGAGCAAAAAATTGTTATAATGCTCAAGAGATTGCCCTATTTTTACGAAAGATTGGATTTGATAAGGATACCACTGTATACTTAACTCAGTCAAGGTGGGATGATAGTCTTAATGTTCTGAAGGACATATTTCCAAAAACTTATACAAAGGTGAGAAATTTATTGTTCCCATTTCACGTAAACTACTGTTTAATTAGAATTTCGTAGAAGAGACTTAAATATTCTTGGGAATAAGAAAAATCTATGGAAAATGTTGCTTTGAAACATGCTGCTTTGGAATGTGAAATTCCTGCATATGATATAGCTTCTGCATTCCCAGATTCCATAGTTAATAACCTTTTATATATTTAAATGACAACCATTAGATTATAATACAGGTTGTTCAGAATATTACTAATAAGAATCATAATACAGTAGATTTTGAATGTCTTTCCTTAACACTTTGACACCGAATGTAATGATTATTAATGCGAATTTGTCTCTGGAAACTATTGCAGGAAAGTATAATGCCTGAAGATAAAAAATCAAAGTTCCTCGAATCAAAAGATTCAGAGTTTGAAAAGGTAATTGACTTCTACATATGTTCTCGGAGCGATGTTTTCGTACCAGCCATATCTGGACTGTTCTATGCCAATGTAGCTGGAAAGAGAATAGTTTCTGGAAAGACACAAATACTTGTTCCAGCCAATATTCGAGGTTCCTCTGCGTCAGTTACCAGTCATTTCTCACCATATATCTCAAAGAAGAATCACTTGGCCTATTCATGTTTTTGCTAGTAATGGGAGTCAAGGCAAATGAAGAAAAGAAATTGCTCGAAACAGCTTTATCGAAGTCATGGATTATAGTATTACTTCACCTCAGTGATGCTTTTCTGGTAAGCAAATAGACTGGTGAGTTGCATTATGCAATCTTCCAATTTGTGACTGTAAGAACACTAGTTAAAATTTTTAAGCTGATTTTGGAAACCTGTTGTAAGGTACAGGTAGCTTTTTATCATTTTCAAAAATTTGTTTAGTGTCAATGTCAAACCCATACACATTTGTTTACTGTAAAATTGGTTAGTATTTTTGCAAGTTTGTCTCAAGGGATTATTTGTTGCCAATTTAAATCCTCTTCACATATTAATCTTTTCTTCTTTTCTTTTTTTCCTTTTTTTTTTCTTTTACTTTATTTTGCAGAAAGCTCTGTTCATAAAATATTCAAATTAGCAGAGTGGATACAAAAAATGTTTTGCAACAAAAAATGTTTTGGGATTGTTGCAGATGAAATATTGATGTTCTTTTCGATTTTAAAAAAAAAAATTCATTGTTCAATTAGATGTGTTTTACAATTATTACTGCTAGCTACTTGCAATGCCTTGCACAAATTTGTAAAATGCAAAATGTTGTCAATTTAATATAATGTATTATATATATATTTAAATACAAGCGCTTTAATAATTTCTTTATTTATTATTTTCATTTTAAATCCGAGGCCCAAATTGCTCAATAGCTCAGTAAAGCTATGTGAATATGCTATCTCAATAGAAGATTTTTCAGTGATTTTACAAATTTCTATGCAAATTGTTTCCTGTAATGCTCTCTAGCTTGGCGGTATCAATCAAAAGTTAAACTTCGAATTTGTTTGATACTTTATAATCATTTTTACATATGATTAGTGTATAAATTTTGATGTGCTATCATTTAATTTAATTTATTAAAATAAAACTAGGTGAAAAAGGAGCTTCTTATAGAGAAGGGGAAAGCGTATTACTGTGTTAGCAGAGCGAGTGGGTGAACTAATTAATTGCAAACTATATTGTTTACATTGCAATGTGAATCAAATACGTATGAGAGGAGTAATAAAAATACGGTGTTTATATAAATTCATTTATTGATATAGGTTCATTAGTTTATTGATAAATGTTCATTTTATTTTAAAACAAAATCAACAGTTATTTGTATTTTTTTGTATTTTCAGATACTATTTGTCTCGATTTGTTATTTTTCCTGTGTGTTTTGTCTCGATTTTTTATTGTGTTTTGAGTTTTTTTAAAGATGATTCAATGAATTCATACTTATAAATCAAAATACAAAAAAAAAAATCCATTAAGTGTACGGAGAAATAAAATGAATTTGTATTAATATAGAAATAAACGTTTATTAAATAATTAATGAACCTTTTACTAATAAACTAATGAATAATTACTTTATTCGTAATAAACATTTTTCAATAAACTAATAAACTTTGCTTTGTAATGAATCTTCAGTTTTATAACTAATGAATCTTTGTCAATAAAATAATGAACATTTAGTTCATTCGTAACAAACATTTTCAGTTTATTCATAATGAATGTTCTCATTAAACTAATGAATCTTTTACTAATAAACTAATGAACTTTTACTTTATTCGTAATAAACATTTTTCAATAAATTAATGAACTCTACTTCATAATGAATCTTCAATTTTATAACTGATGAATCTTTTTCAATAAAATAATGAACATTTAGTTCATTCGTAATGAATATTTTCAATTTATTCGTAATGAAGCTTCTCATTAAAATAATGAACCTTTATTTTATCCGTAATAAACTTTTTTTAATGAACTAATAAACTTTTTTTAATAAACTAATGAACATTTAGTTCATTTGTAATGAACATTTTCAGTTTATTAGCAATGACCATTTTCAATAAACTAATAAATTTTTATATTATTCGTAATGAACATTTTTAATGACCTAATGAACATTTTTCAATAAACTAATGAATCATTAGTTTATTTGTAATGAACATTCTCAATAAACTAATGAACATTTACTTTATTTATAATTAATCTTTTTTTATGAACTAATGAACCTATATTTAATGACTGATAATAAATATTTACAAAAATATCGCTATATGTTTAACAACTGTGTAAGTTTGATTTATTTACAAAATTATCTGTCTCTTACACATGTAATGAATTTTTGTCTATAATGCTACATGGACTAGAATCCAATATATAACAATTGGTGAACTAACAAAATGGGGTGACCAAGCAGGCAAAAGGAATGAATAGTTATCGTAATCAAAAAGTGTGCTCAGCATTTAAAAAGGGTCTCAATCTGATGCTAATGATGCCTACGGATATTAGGTGTTACTAGGGGTGACAAATGGGTGGATATGAATTAGATATAAA
>CATIWF010209885.1:0-31539 GCA_949630135.1 Balakata baccata
AATATTAGACATGTTATATTATTCTTGTACACTAGAAAAAATTTCCAACTTATTCTCTATTTTTATTATGTATGAGACATATTATATTTTATTATATATGAGACATGTTATATTTTATGAAAATACTACGTAGGCCGGTTCGACCCCGGTTTGACCTTAAATCCGTGACCCGCTGGTTTTTCCGGTTCAATGACCGGGCCGATTTTTACAACCTTGGATTGGACTACCCACTCTAAGTCTTTATGCCCAAAGACATAAGATAGATGGATTGATACGAATGGGACTCCATATGCTTTGGCTATTGGATCCATTAGGCGTACTATGCTATGTACTAGACCGAATGTATTTGACACTGTGAATATCATAAGCAGATACTAATCAAATCCCAGTAAGGGTCATTGGGTGGCTACATAATAAAAATAGAATATAAGTCGTTGAAAGTCATTTCTAATGCATAAGACTAATATAATATAGCATATCTCATAATATCTTTTTTTAAAATCATATTTTATATATTTATATAACTAAATATTTAATTAATTACTAAATGTAAAAGTAATATATAATTTGAAAATACAACAGTCAAAAATATCAAATTGTAAAAGAAAGATAATATAAGAAACAAGTAAGAAAAAAATATAAAAATGAGTGAATAATCTCATATAGAAAAAAAGTAAGAAGGAATACGAAACAACATCTTATAAAAAAAAGGTTAATTAAGCTTTAAAAAACATATTTACTCTAAACAATTTGATTAGTTTGTGGTTAATCCATATAGTTTTGAAATCATTTTTTAATTGAATATGTTAAATTGATTAGATTGGAATATATTTAATAATTAATTTTGTTTAAAAAAAAAGGCCAACCCAGTCCGATTCCCTATTGAACTGACCGATTTAAAAGTAAAAATCGCTCAGTCTAATATCCGGTCTAATGAACCAATTTGATCGGTTTTTACGACATTGAAACTGAGTGCTATAATTGCTTCAGTCCCAGCTCAGTGTTTCATAAGCGTACTAAGACCTCACGTGCATGATGTCTATTCCAACCTGTCCAGTGCCTCGTGATCGCGCTCGTGGTGCCACTGCTTGTACCGGATTATATGTGTACTATATATACACACACACTATCTCACAGTTATATGATAATGTGTGCTATAACCACTTCATTGCCAATCCAGTGCATCACGAGTGTGCTAGAGCCTTATGAGCGTGATATAAATTCTAGCCTGTCCAGTGCCTTAAAGAAACACAATTGTTTTGGAAAATAATAATAATAATAAAGCAGCAAGGGTGGGTTAAAAATATTATTGATACCAAAATTTATTATTTAATTGTAAAATAGTAATAAAATTTTGATTTGTTGTAATTTGATATTAAATTTTTATAAATATTGCAGTTTAGTATTCGAGTCAAAATTTTAATAAAAAAAATTAATATAACATATTGACTGCATGACGCAATATGCCGATGTGGCAACCACAGACGCAATATTTGTTTGATTGAAATTTTGATTTATGTATCGAATTACAATATTTATAAAATTTTTGATACCAAATTGTAATAAATAAAATTTAGATATCATTTTAATAATTAAGTGATAAATTTTAGTACCAATAATATTTTTTAACCCTAGGATATAATTTATGTCAAGAAAAAAAAAACTAATGAATTTTGGAAAAGTTAAAAAAAAAAAGGGTTTTAAATAATTTTCTCTTTAGGAATTTAATAAATAAAAAATATATATTTTAAATATGAGTTTTTTCCTAAATCTTTATTTGTTTAAGTGCAATCAATGATATTTTTAAGAAAAAAGTGTAAATAGGGATGGGGAAGTACAACAAAAATATCATTAACAAATTTAAATATGAGTTTTTTTCTTAAAAAAAAATATTATAGTTCGCACTATTAATAAATTTAATTTTTTTCTATTACGATGTTAAAAAAAAAAAAAAAAGATGAGGTGGCATAAAAGACAGATTTTTAAATTTTATAAAAAATTGATTTCATTTTTCTCCATACCATGAATTCAGATTGCACAGACAATCGCACTATTTATGAGTCGTTGACCGTACATGTGCTTTTGTCGATTCGTTGCCTCGCCATAAAATAGTGTTGTTCAATTATAGAGATGACTTAAATGGTTATGCCTATTTATGAAAATGATTTGGATTTTCATCTCAATACCATAATTTCTAGAAGCTTAATTTCACTAAGTATGCGAACCACCAGATCCTGTTTGCAAGAAAAATTTGTATTTAAAATATTAAACGGTGAAATTACCGGAATATATATATATATATAATTTTTTTTTTTTTGGTTGGATACTTTCGCTTAAGGATAAAGAAGGAGAAAATAAATATAATTTCCTCTACTATTATTTTTCTTTTAATCCAAACAAAGCCTCAGCGACGCCGTTTCGTTAGAGCATCTAAAATGTAAAAACCCTACGGCTGTTGAAGTCTCATTTCTATCGCAGTTCAGTCCCACTTGCAGGCACAATTTAAACCTTCTATTCCTCCCTCTTTTGCTCTCTTCATTCTCATGACTGAATCAGTTTAATTTTCTCACGTGGTTCCACCGCCTCGCCTTTTCTCTTCGCCGCACCGCCACTCGCCTCTTATTACCTAGTGTATATCGAGAACAATTTTAAATTTACCGAAGATTTTGGTGCGACCTATTGGATGTAAGATTTTTGTTTCGGCTACTGTCTTTTTTTTTGTTTCCCTTAAATCTTTCTTTTTCATTACAACCAATATCATCTTGTCTCGTAAATCTGTTATTTTTGCAAATATGTGTAATTTAAGAACATTTATACTGGTATTCAGTAGTGATATTGCCTGAGATTGGTTGGTGGTAAAGACGACTTCTTTTATTTTATTTCATTTGCAGGATAGAGAAAGAGTTTTGATTTGCTTTGGGAATAAATTTTGTGAGTATGCAAAATATTCAGCGGGTTATATCACGTTTTTCGTCGGTGTCTTTAAGTAGCGGCAGAAGTGCTGCTAGATTGGTGAAAGAAAAAACTGCGCCTGCTCTTGGGGTTGGAGCACGTTTATTTTCAGCTAATTCAGGTGGTAGTGATGGAAATGAAGCGAAAGATGGCTGGGAGAAAATGGTGGGCGGATCAGTTGGTGGGACTGGTTCTGATGATTTTGGTTGGGATTCTGTTTCTTCTTGGTCAACTGGAATGACTAAGGATCATTTTGATGGACAGCTGGTGGGTCAGAAGACAGATTCTAGCTCGACTGTTGGTGGCTTAGATGCTTCGGAGACTGCATTGGTCTCCACTTTGCAGGAGATTGATGATAAAATAAGAGAGCTGGAGGCAGATAACAAGAAGAGCAAGGTTTATGTGGATGGATGGGGTGAGAGGTTGCGTGGGATAAGTGTGCTATTGAAGCAAGTTAGGGAGCCTGGTGCTAGGGGATCTTATTTGAAGGACTCGGAGAAGGCTGAGATGTACCGCTTGCACAAGGAGAATCCTGAAGTATACACAATTGAGAGACTTGCCAAGGACTATAGAATTATGAGGCAGCGGGTGCATGCCATTCTTTGGCTGAAACAAATTGAGGAAGAAGAGGAGAAAAAACGTGGCGAGCCTTTAGACGACTCTGTCAAGCTTTTGCTTGATACTTGTCCAGAGTAAGATCTACTGCTGAAATTATTCTTACATTCTGAGAGTTTAACCAATATTTCCTTATTTTGGGAAATGACTGCATTGCTCTTTTATTATGGAATTAATTGTTTAATTTTTTGCTATGCTATACGTGCTGATGGAAAACTGGACTACATGAAAACCTTGGATCAGTCGTACTTGGAATTGGTTCCAAACTGTAGGTAGGAATTTGTGCTGTGATGTAGAATCAAAATATTGATGCTACACAATGCAATAAGCATAAAATATGCATGTTTTTTCCTTAAACTTTATTTTTATTTTGATATTATGATTGCAAAGTATCCCAAATGTCAAGACTATTATAATGTTATGGCGTCACGTGTCCACAATCCCAAATCACTTGTTATGAACAAGGGCAAAATGCTGTTTACTTACTAGCCTTAATCTCAAACTTGGACTCTTGCTAGCTGAGGATTTTTTTTGAATGTTGATGGTGTAACCACTTGGCCCTTTACCTTTATGTGTTCATACTTTATGGAACAGAAATGGGGACTTTGAGTTGTGTCAATTATGGCATGACCAAGAGACATACTTTGTAGCTTTCCTTCTCCTCAATGATAATATCTGTTCACTCCTCTCTAGCGATAATGTGATGTCTCCTTCCATTGAGAAACAGTAACGTGCATTATAAAAGAATGACAGTGTGAGATATGAAGAGACAGTCCATTTGGAGACTATTCAAGAAGTTCCAAAATCCTAAGCATGAAAAATTAACAGTGCTATTGGAGACATTAATTTCGTGAGCATCTCAAAAAGTGAAGCATAAGCTTTTTATTGGTGTGTGGATATGTGGAGTATAGTTGGTTTCTAGCCTTGGATTTTCACGATGATTTCAAATTTTAATGCAAGGAAATTATCTATTGAAATGAAGATTAGTAAATCCTTATGCTTTTGAATGTGTTGATGGCTACTGGAATTGGTAAGTTGAATGCAATTATAACTAACAAAATGGTTATTAGATAGCTAATAGTATGGCATAACAAACCATTGACTTCTATAGCAATTTACTTGTATCTCTCATCAGATTCACTCATTTCATTTTTCAGATTTTTTAATTCTCATGATCGGGAATTTCATGTGGCATCCCTTCCATATAAACCTGATTTTAAGGTGATGCCAGAGGGTTGGGATGGTACTATCAAAGACCGGGATGAAGTCCACTATGAGATATCCATGAAAGAGGATGAGATGCTTTATCAAGAATTTGTTCAGAAGATGAACTTCAATAAAATGAAAGTAAGTTCATACTTTGACGTGTTTCCTGCATTTAACCTGTGAAAGAGAACTGAATACGACATATGGCGCAGAATGTTTGTTTTATAATCTTTTTGGTATCTATTGTTATTATCTGCTTAACATTTCCATGTGCTTCCTCCTTCATCATGTTTCCTGAACATCCAGCTCAAAAATAAAAATCGCCATCCCACCTACCTTCAATCTTTCTCAAGCACTAAATTTTACTTGAGTTTAGATTTTCCAACTCAAGTACAGGCGGCTGAACTTGGATCTTAGGAGCTAATGGGTAGCATTTTTCAGTAAAAAATGTTCTACAATGCCAGCGATGGAGGAGGGTGGTAGAATCACCTCAGATGTGCTGTTTTGAAAACCATATTTATTGTAACAATTGATTATCGTTTTTTATTAACTTGTTATTTGTTTCTTACGACTGCAGATGGCAGGGCAGGTTAAGTGCCACAAGTATAGCAGGAGGCGGCCTTCTGAGGGTTGGAATTTCACTGTGGAGAAAATGGGACCACGAGGGAAGCGTGGAGGTGGCGGCGGCTGGAAGTTTGTAAGCTTGCCAGATGGATCCAGTCGACCTCTGAATGAGACAGAGAAAATGTATGTGAGGCGAGAAACTCCCCGCCGTAGACGCAAGATTCTTCCTTGATAAAATTTTCACTGTTAGATGTCAAAATGTGCTTCTCTTGGTCACCAGAAAATGAAAAATAAAATAAAATATGAACATTATTTTGTTTTAGTTCCCAGCATGGGATTTGATGGTGTTATCGTATCTTCGTCTTTGCCATGTTTTTCTACTTTATTTGATCACGATCAGCATCATTAATTTTGGTAATCATGCTATACTTTAGCTGAGTAGGAGCGAAGTCTCGTTAAAAAAATGCTCCTCTATGCTTCTTCTGCCTATCTGTATAAACCTGCAGTAAAGATCTTGGCTAAGGCAAATATTCACGAGAAAGTCTTAGTAGATTTAAATAGACTAATTCAATTATAAAACGATATATATGTATGTTATATTTTTATCAATTAATAAAAATAAAATAATTAAATAAATTGAATTAGTTCATAAATGATATAGTGGATTGAATTTATCTTAAAACTTGTCAATGACAGACAATAGATGAGGATTTTTGAAGTATAGCACATATTTTTGAAATATTGCACATCAGGTGCTTCTGATTCAAGATGAAAAGTTGCCGGCTGAGAGAGGAAAACTATATCATTTCAGGTGCATCTAGGTAGGTTGTTACGGATGATTCTGTGTCCTGATTTGAAAAGTCTTAACACCAGAAAAGCAAATTTGCGGCTCGAGTCCAACACAACCTCAACCATTTAAGTATATTTACATATATTTTTTATTTGTTCTTCTAATTTTTTTTTTATTAAGTCCTCCTTAAATTCTATTGCAGTCTTTGAAGCATTTAGAGATGGGACTGTGTCCGTTCATTTTGGCAATAATCAATATGTGATTGAGGAAAAGGGTCCTTTAAATTGAGGGCAAACAAGCATATCCAATTTGTGTGCTTGTATTCTCTTTAGAAAATTTCCGTGTAAGAGTATGAATTTATTATAAAATAAATTTAATCTACCATGTTATTCATAGTTTCATTCAATTCTACATTAATAAATATATAAATTCTCTTCACATCAATTAACGTCATGAAAACAATTAAATAAATATCAATTTATAATTGAATTAACTTATAAATAATTTGGCAGTAGAATTTATCTAAAAAGGTTCTCTTATTATAAACTCCCATTTCTATGGGTTGCATTTCCTAAAGCTTTGTAAGACATGATTGATGACTTAGAGTATCATTATCATTGCAATTGCAATTCGATTGCAAAGGATGATTTCACTGTCGTATCAATAAAATTTTAATTATATTTTTAAATATATTTTATTTCTGCAATTGATATCAAGTTAGATTTATAAAATGTAATTAATATTTTAATATATTATATTTATTCTTTACAATTAAAAATATTATAAAATAATAAAAATGAGACCTATTTAAATTTTTTATTCAATTGAAATTCTCTATCTCCCATAGAATTACCTCTCCCCTCTTTTATGTGTGCCACCTCATCTTGCAATTTCCATTTCTGAACCGAAGAAGATGCTCTTATAATTCTTTATCCTATTTTCACATTGAATAGGATAAGTGATAACTGCTTTGCACCTATATGCCTCTCTATTTGGTAAATCCATCCCAATCATCTTGATTATAATCCAATTAACTGCTTTTTATCGGCATACAATTGATTTAATTTTATTTTTTATTTAGATTATAATATTTTATAAAAAAAATTTGTTTTATTTCTAAGCATTTTTTTTCTGAAATTAATTTTCTTAATTAATAAATGATTTATAATCATAAAATAAAAAAATAAGTATAAATAATAGTTTCTCTAGTAATAATGTTCATGCTCATATATTAGTTGTTCTTTTTTTTTTGAAAAATATATTAGTTGTTATATATTTTATTTAATATATTAAGCATTCATTATATAAAAAAAAAATATAACACCTTTAATGGTCATTTAATATATTCATAACAATAATTAACATATTTGCACCAATGTATATTATTTCTTAATCATCTACCAATTACCAATTATCAGTAAAATTGTCTGTTATCTCATATTGCTAAACTAAACAAATTCTAAACTTTTTTTCCAGCACTTCTTGAGAGGGATGCAATCAGACCAACATTTATTTATGTACTTTTAATAATAAACATGTCTCCTTTTTATAAAACACTAATTTTTATTATAAAAATTAATAATATTTTATAAGTAAAGAGGTATATATTATTTTTATATTAACAATATATATATGAGAAAGTAAAACTAAACATACTCTAAAAAAAAACTATTATGACTTAGTTAATTTGTAACAAATTACAAAAATATCATAAGTATAATATTGTTAATAGTGACAGATCCATGTCCCTTAAGTTAAGAGGGACAATAAGATATAAATCTAAATAAAAAGAGATAAATAGTTAGAAATCTAAGTTTAAAACATAAAAATAACTTTTTAATATTCTCTCTACTAGATAAATTTTAAAAAATAATATAAATTTATATAATATTATATATATTTTAAAAAACTAAAAAGGAATTATATATAGCCCCTTGAGTGTACGTGGTTCTGCGTTAAACTCTTCCCAATTCTAACCTAGCTTCACATATTTCAAATTCTTTTTTTTTTTTTTAAATATATATAGAAAGAAATGTTAGCAATCTTTTTTGACACTTATCCTATAATTAGTTTATACTATCAAAATTTTAATTTATAAAATTTGTTATTTTATTAAATAAATTAATTTTATGATATAGACCAATTATATAACAAGTGTCAAAAAAATATTAAAAGAAATTCGCTAGTATTCATTATATACTAATTTTTCATTAACGTATTTTGTATATAATTATTAGATATTAGACTCGTCGTTACTCACTATTTAATTTTTATATACTTTTTTTATTTTTTTATTAATTTATTTCGTTTTAATTGAAATATTAATTAAATAATTAATATTTGAGTAAAATATAGAGTTATAATATTACAATATTGTTAATAAACTAATTCCATTTTAATATTAATATAACTCTTATTCATAAATAAAGTTTTAATACTACTGATGGGTTATATGTTTATCTCAAATATTTAGAGTCATAAATAAAATAGAGATATTATATGTGATTATTAGATATTAGACTCGTTATTATCACCATTTAGTTTTTACATAATTTTTTTTGTTTTTTATTAATTTGTTTCGTTTTATTGTGATATTTTATTCATAGTGAATTATAGGAGTGCATATTCATTTCAAATTTCATCAAATTATTAATTTGTTAATAAAAATCATATATAAAATATAGGTAGTAAATATTTTAAGATCATTTTCTCGTCCTCCGTATTTCTACTTTTATATATGTTATGATTTAATTTCTCAAATAATTTAGGGCTATATTTGGATTGAGAAATTTTAAATGAGCGATTTTCAACAATCCATGGATTTATATCAAATTTATCGTTTGACTACTTAAAAAATGTCAAAATCCATGAATTTTGTAAAATTTTTCATCCACCAAAATATTTCATTTTTAAAGGATTTAATTTCCTACCTCCTAAATAGAAAAGTTCAAAATCTCTGAATTTTGATCAATGATGGATTGTTGCCATAATTTTTTTTTATTTCAAAATTGTCTCTAATAAATTAATAATATTCTAAAACTATCTTGAATCATAAAAAAACAAAAAATATTTTTATTTTAATTTCAACTAATTGCTTTATTATTATTAAATTATTAATAAAAATATTTTTTAGCAATATAATTAAACATTATAACAATTTTATTTTTTTAACTCTTAAAATATCAATTTTATTTTTAAAATTTTTTAAATATATAGTGAAATTGATTGTATATGCTTAATTAATAATAAATTATGAATATTTAATAAAGGGTACAATTGTAAATTAATTATTAAATCCATGAATTATAGTTATTAAACCAAATATAAGTGTAAAAGTAATTACATCATTAATCCATGTATTTTAATAGTAAAGTCAATCGATGAAATTTTTATAACCTATAGATTTAAAGTCCATGGATTTTATAAAATCTATATATTTTAAAATCTTTCAATCTAAATGAAACCTATAAGAATTGTGCTCAATATTTTGAAATTTATATTATACATTACGTGCATAATTGTAATTTAATTTAGATTTACCATTATATAAATTTAATATATTAGTGAAAATTATTATTGTTGTACTTTGAACAATACAATATTTTTCTAATATATTTTTATTAAATATTTGTCTCTTACTTTTTGATATTAGTTATTTAATTTTTTATATATAAAAAAAGTGACAATAATATATTACATATAAGAAATTATTAATATGGTCAATTCATAAAGATAATTAGTAGATAAAATGCAATATGACAAGAATAAACCAAAAGTAATTATTATCTAGTCCTAATAGATTTAAATTTATAATTAATGAATTGTTAATTAAATTATTAAATGATAAAATTAATTCAATTAACTAATATATATATACATATTAATATTTATTATTTTAAATTTTAATATAAAAATATTCTTATTTTTAGTTGTGTAACAAAAATATCATATTATAGATTAATTAGAGACAATTTACGTTAATTTAAAAATAAACTATTTATTTTATTTATTATAAAATATAGTTATTTAGTTTTAATAGAATTAAACTTCTAATTAATGAATTATTAATACTATTTACTAATAAATTAAATTATTAAATAACAAAATTAATATAATTAATTAATACAATCATATTGATTTTCAATAAATTTGTATGTTCCTTCGTATTTCTATTTTTATATATAGTATGATATATATATTTAAATACATTTATTGCACTTGAAACCTAGATTAAATAGTAAGAACATTTACTTTTTGAGGATAATATTTTAAGTTTAAGTAATCTCTTTTACACAAATTATAATTTTATTTTATAGTGAATGTAAATAGATAACTATTCTATATTGTATAATTCAATCTACGGAACTCTTTAATTGTATTTATGAAATATCTGGTCTTCCTGCTATATATACATACAGACAACAAAAATTATTTTCAAAATTGGTCCAAGAACTTAATTACAAATTAAAAAGAAGATATACTATTCATGGTGATCATTAAAGTATATTTATTATATAGAGAATAGCTTGCTCTTCTCTCCTCCGCTGCACGGTACCGACGAATCCAACAGATAGAAGAACAAAGTCATGAAGAACAACGACAGCAGTTCCAGTCCCGATTCGAGATTCAACCAAACCCTAAAAAATGTCCAAGAGTATGTTTGGATTTCTCGTATTTTCTTTTTATCAATCTTTCAATTCTTCTATATGCAGTGTCAAGTGCTCTTTTTTATTTATTTTTTTTTTTTCTGACTTGAGAATTCCATTTAAGAAAACTTCAGATCTTCAATTAGTATTCTAATTCCATAGTTTGAGTGGATGATAATTTCAATTCTTGGTTTGTGGGATCATCATTTCATTTTCTAGTGTAGGCTAAGAACTGAAGTTCGAATCACATTTTATTTGCATTTATTAGCTTTAGTTTCTTCTAGCTATTCCTAGATTCGAGGGCACATTGGTGTTCGAAGCTTCAGATCTCTTGAGTTACGGTTAGGAATCTGGCATTGGCTTTTGAATTTCTCTAGTTTTTTGGAACTTGGATTAAAAGTTTTGTCAATCATTGCATTTGGTTCTCAAGAACAGCATTATGTGATTTATAACATTGATGATGATTTAGTTGTTTGTGAATAGTTTGGTAGACTTGGAAAAGTTGGGTGACTATGCAATTATTAGAATTTTCTTCACATTCGAAAGATGATTATTATTCTTTACTTTTTCTATTATATGCTAATATGGGCGCAACATGCTTAATCTCTATGGACAAAAATGATGTGACAACATCGTTTTTATGTGTATGCATGACATTTTAGGTCTTGAACACTTTAGCATATGTAGTGAGACACATTTAGGAAGAGGTTCAACATGCTACTTGGAAAAACATTTCACAAATTTAGCTCAATAAAATGCTGTGTGCATTAGCTATTATTATTTCAAAGCTTTCTGATGGTGTTTTCCTTTCATAATGATGCAAGTCATTAAACAAAATGATATTAATGCTCTTCTCCCTCTCCACCTGCAAGTGATATGTATTTACCTGTCCACTTTTTTTACAGTACCAATGTGGTTGAAAACTTTATCTTGTATTATGTTTAAAATTCAGATACACGTAGACATTCTTTTGGTTTGAAGGTGTTTTCTTACTACATTGGTTGCTGCTAGATGTGGTTTTAAATTCTGTGTTGTGCTGTATTTCAAGGGTCTTATTTCCTCTTTTCTTTTTTTTTCCCCAAAAAATCCTTTATTACAATCAAGCTTGCTTAGAGGTCGCCGTATTCCTGGTAAAATATTACTGACCAGGAGAACAGATACACCAGAAGAAGGCTCACAAGAACATTCTCCTACTTTTGAAAGGAGTTTATCTGAGAATGATGCTAGCATAAGTGATCGAATGGAGATGTCGAGGGAGGTAATGTAGATAACTGATACCCAGTTTATCAATTTGTGCGTGTTTCTTTTAGTACTATCAATTTTCTGTTCAGTGGAATTTATGAAGTGTATCTTATTTCTCATATAGGCAGAAGCCCGGACTGCTAGTAGGCTGAGTAATAGTTCAAGTGCAAATAAGTTGAAACCTACACTCTCCAATATTGATGTCACATCCAAAGAAATTCAGAAGTCACCCATGGGTGCTAGAGCTACAGACTCAGCACGAGTTATGAAGTTCACTAAGGAGCTATCAGGAACAACAGTTATATTAGGTATGCCACTGTGTACTAGTTACCTTCATATGTTTTTAATTATATTTTAATTACTTCTGTTAATCTCCTATTAATTAAAGTTTGTGCACATGAAGATACGATGTATGTTAGCATGCCCATCTTATGGCATGGACAGCTGTGAGATGAATTTAAAATTATAATGAAGATAAATGTTGACACATTAATGTGCAGATACAGATGGTCTTTATCTGTGGTATGGAAAAATCAGTTTGATCTTTCATATTAAATAGTAGTATTATCATTACACATGATGATTCTCATGTATTATAGTGGGATTGTTTATCAACAACACTGCATTTAGAGTTGAAAGGGAGATGAAATAGCTGAGGTTAAAAAAATCCGGTAGAGGTCAAAAGGTGATTTTTCACTTGAGTATATTAAAAAACTGATTATATTAATCAAATGCAGATGAGCTTGTGTTTGGCACAGTGAACTTGGTCAAATGAAAGGATCATATCTAATATGATCCGTTCATTTGACCAAGTTCACTGTGCCAAACACAAGCTCATCTGCATTTGATTAATATAATCAGTTTTTTAATATACTCAAGTGAAAAATCACCTTTTGACCTCTACTGGATTTTTTTAACCTCAGTCAAAGCTTTCTTTTCATTGCACGTTTGGAAAATAATTAAAACATCATAATTTGCGGACAATCTTGAGTATTTTTCTTGTGCCACTAGTGGTTAGAGTTAGGACTTCCAATTAGGCAGTGAGATTAAAAAACACAAGGCTCAAAACATCTTAAAGGACTTAAGGTTCAGGAAGCAAATGCTTCTATATAATATTATGAACCAGGTAAAGGCTATAAATTGCTGAATTAAAACTTATAAAAAAAGTAGCGGGCAATGGGTGCGCTTCAAAGTTTAATCTGTTGTAGTGATGAGAGAGGCCGAATTCTACATTGATACGTCCTTGTGAAATTACATGATGTAGGATGCTCATAGTTACAAATGAAAAAATTGATGATGCTCTTAGTTACAAATGAAAAAATTGACTTCTTTGTCTGTCCCCAAATTATTTTCAATGTGAGGTTTCTTTCTTCATTTGATTTAGACAGCAGTGTGCAAATCTGAAATATGAGGACCTCTACTGAACTTTTACCAGTTATGTACTGCATAGGCAATTCAGGGATTAGTCTGCCGATGCTTTTATCTAAGTTTAATACTCATACAAATTTGGATTCAATTGTTAGGCTAACAGGTTAAAGGTTATTATATTGTTCTTATGCCGGGGGCTTGTTGACATTCTTAATTTTATATTTTTCTAGGGATGACAGCCTCCCTTTTATTTTTCTTCTATTTATTTATTAATATGTGTTTTCATTGTAATGGTCTGTGTTATGGAACTGTGCTTGTTAATATTAATTTCTATTTGCAATCATCTTTTGTGATTGTTTTCTCGATTATGTCTTGCAACAGCGCACATTTTTTTTTCCTGGATCTTGTTTTTTTTTTTATTTTAGTATAAATGATTATTTTATTTCATGTGCTATAATATCTTCTTATATTTTTATTTTTCATTCAAATTTCATTGTGCAGAGAGATTGCGTGAATTAGCTTGGAGTGGTGTACCACTATATATGCGCCCCAATGTTTGGAGGCTTCTCTTGGTAAGTTTGATTCAGCTACTATGTCAATTCCTTCCCAATTAAAAACTTGGTGTTACTTGGTATAGCTGCGCTTGGAGCTCATTTTGGTTTCTTATGTTCATGTACATTCACACACCGAGAACATACTAAAGGAATTAATAATATACATTGATGTCATAAGGATTAAGGAGATGTGAGAAATGATAATGCTGTGTAAACCATAGTTGTATATTGCTGTCATGTCTACAATAATGGTCGCAGTTGCATGTAACTGAATTGGGGCTGTTGCTATTGTAAGACAAAGGTCATGGTGTAATGCTGCATTTTTTATTTTTTTTGAAATACTTGCAAAACACATAAACTTAAAGTATTTAAGGAAAATCAATCCTTTTAAGATAAGTAATAAGTATTGCAGCTACTTTTGATTAAACACATATAAGTCTATGAGCATCTGCTATGTATCTGTAGTTTTTGCTGCTAAAGCTGCACAAAATGATTATCAAGTAATTTCAAGTGTCACCCATCGTTACTGCAAAAGCTGACATGTTGTCCTCTTGGTGTAATGTAATTTTGCAATGTTGATGCTTAAGTAGTTCTGCAATATTAGTTCTTAGGAACCCATGATGTGTGTTTATTTTAGTGTCTAGTAAATTCTGATTGCTGGTATTGCCAATGTTTTTATTCCTATAGTTTAAAAGGGATTGACATGTCTTTGGGGTTATAATCTCTGACTCTCTGTCAAGTGTGGTTTAACCTTATGTGTTCTTACGCTCTTAACTATAAGCGTTTATTTTATTTTTTTTAATATTTTTAAATGAATGAAAGTTTTGCTTGTTTAGAATTTAAATATGAACTGACAACAGGGATATGCATCACCTAATTCAGATAGAAGGGAGGGGGTTTTAAGGAGGAAGCGACTTGAGTATCTTGACTGTGTTGCACAGTTTTATGACATTCCAGATACTGAACGTTCAGATGATGAGATCAATATGCTTCGCCAGGTATTTCCTGATTCATTGCATATTTTGATAATTCATTTTATGTTGCCTCTTCTTGATATTTGCTTATTTTTTCTTCTTAGATTTCTGTTGATTGTCCTAGAACTGTACCTGATGTCACTTTCTTTCAGCAAGCACAAGTACAAAAATCCTTGGAGCGGATTCTATATACATGGTTAGGTGTCAATTTTATTTTTTCATTCTTTGTTGATGATAATTTGATTGGATATAAAAAATAACTCTTATTTGATCTTTGAGTGGTGATTGATAATGTCCTCTGTTATTTTTGAAAGACATCTTCCTTAGCCTTTAATTATTGTCTTGCTACATCTCCTAGTTTAGGAAGGGACGCACTACAAGCATCGTGGTTCACTTCAGTATTGATTCCAATCTTTGGTAAAGGGTGTTGATTCAAATTCAATACCTGTTAAGCTGTTTAAACAAAAACTTTAGTAACTTCTGTTTTTTAGATATGTGTACCTGGGTTATAGTTTGAAATGGAAATGCATATGCTACTAGGTACAAATCATAACTGTTCTACTGGATGTGCTTATTATATTGGAAAAAAAAAAAATACTCAGTCTCAGATGCTTATCAGACGTATTGATTGATGCACACTAACATTCCTTTAAGAATAAAATAGAGTTACATGCTATCTGGAATTTCAATTTCATAATCATAATTCAGAGCTCAATGTGTGTCCTGGATTGCAGCAAGAAATCTGATCCGTTCTGAGTTCCATCTCTATCCGACCTTATTCTTCTGTTTTTATTATCTAGATGTGTTCTGCTGCATATGCAATGAAATACGGGTTCCTTCTTTTTGTCTCTGATACTGCAAATATTTTTCAACGAAGCAGCTTATTTGTTGTTAATAGTCAAAGCGTGGGTTTATATAAGGATCAGTGATAGGTTGAAATAGTCGCAGATCATCATTTTTTTCTTACACACAGCTGTCAAAAACAAGCCTGTATCCACAGCATTGTGCTCATCAATTTTATATTTTCACAGTAAATAGGTTGACAGTGCGGCTCTAGGCTTTACAGTTTGGCATAGTCCTTGTCACTTGAAAAAACTTATATAAAATTGTTTGAACATGATCTATACACTATGCAAGTGATGTGGGGCATCATGCCAGCTTTTTGGGGCATAATTTTTGAAAATCTTCCACTATAGCTGTTGCTTTATCCCATTTTGTTATCGACAAAGTTTCATGAAAAGCTAGGTGTATAATCATACAATCATGTTCTGTTTAATGATATTTCCTTGGATCACAGTGGTTTGTTGAGTTATGACTCTGAATGCTTGGACACTTGGAGCAATACTGATATAGAAGGAAATAAAAAGGAATTAACAGAGAATTAATATGCCCAAACCTCTTGTGCACCTTGTGTGAATATTCTGGAATGAAAAATAGAGGACACGTGGAGGTTGAGGAAGGGTTGGATTGGAATTAAGAAATCATGAGGTAGCTAGAAAAGGGGAGCAAAGAGGTAGTAGGGAGCATCTTTGGCATTTTGTATTCGGTTTTGACAGAGGTCCTTAGGCTGCTGTCTTAGGAAGGGGTGGTGCACCCGGACTGTGATTTTCACAGATAACTTTATCTTTTGTTTCCTTCTTCCTTTCTTAGTATTCTTGTTATTTTCCATTTCTTGTGGTAGTTTGTTGTCCATCTTAGCTAGCATAAGGCTGTATTGAGGTAATTTGAATGAAATATCAGTTCTGCTTCTACTGATTTGGGTTCTTTGCTTATTCATAGTTGTCCATAGTTGCAGTTTTGCATCAAATACTGTGACAAAATTCAGATTATTATTTGAGAGAACATGACAAAGTTCTGTTAGAACTAGCCACATTGCACGAGAGTTTCTAATTCAGTTACTTTTGACTTTACTGTGTTATTCCTTGTGGAGCTCTCATCCTGGTTTTCCTGCAGCTGGATCCTCCGGCACCCCAAGAAACCTTTGTTAGAATGGGATTTTAAATCAGTTTGTTAAGTATAATTGGAATGGAGATGGCATTTTGACAGTTCAAAGGTGGGAAATTAGTGAAATTTTGAAAATTAGACGCCAGGGAACACAGTTGCCTGTCAAATATTCATTGAGAACTGATATTGGAGAGAGTTCTTGGCCGTTTACTTCTCAATTTCTTCATAAATAGGAGAGATGTTTTGGTTATCTAGCACATGTCACCTGCTTTGTTCATTATAACTTTGCATTAAACATCTATCTTTTGGTTCCCAGATTTGGCCTTTCCTCTGGTTGAAATTTTCTTAGATTGTGATGTTTTAAAAGCAGAAAAGAAAAGAAATGCTTATATGCTGCTTGGCTGTAATAAGCTCACTCAAGATGTTCGTTATTATTGTACTGGCAATGGTTTTATCTTAAGGTGTTATGCTTGTTTGATTTCTTTTCAGGGCAATACGGCATCCTGCAAGTGGTTATGTTCAGGGAATAAATGATCTTGCTACACCCTTCTTGGTTGTTTTCTTGTCAGAATACTTGGAAGGAGAAATAGATAACTGGTTAATATCTGATCTATCTCCAGATAAAATCTCTGATGTAGAGGCTGATTGTTATTGGTGCCTATCAAAGTTATTAGATGGCATGCAAGACCACTACACATTTGCTCAACCAGGAATACAGAGACTTGTGTTTAAGTTGAAGGAATTGGTTAGACGGATTGATGGTAAACACTATTTCCTCTTTCCTTGTCTAGGAGTTGGATAAAGGGTCTGCAATTTGAACCCATTCTTCCGTTTTATATTACTTCTTGGTGTACTAGCTGAGCCAAACTATGTTGAGAGAGTCACCTCTATGTTCTCTTGGTTGACGACCAGAAGAGCATATAATGAATTCAAAGATGGCTACAGTAAAGGAATTTCTATTACTGACATAAGAATTGTTTTCTTGGTTTCTCCCATTATGGCTGTGTTTGGTGTAACCTGTTCTCAAGAAATGCATCAACATTACCTAACTGATGTGTCACTACCTGATGTGCTTTTGATGAGCACATCAGTTTCAAACTGCCTTCACCTTCACATATGTATTAACTTGTTGGCAAGTTGTATGCATACCGGATATGCACACATATCTCAGTCTGACTTTTTGTATTGTATCAGAACCTGTTTCGAGGCACATGGAAGAACAAGGGCTTGAATTTCTTCAATTTGCTTTTCGCTGGTTCAACTGTCTTTTAATACGTGAGGTTTGGTTTCTCACTTCACTGCAAGTAGTCAGAATTATTATATATCTTACATTGAAAAATATTTTACAATCAGTGCAGTAGGTCTGTAGGTGGCCTGAACCTGTATGTCTGAGTTCAAACTGAGAGAATTTTGCACATTGTGCTTTTAGAATTTATTTAATTAATTTATATTTTTATTTTATTAGATCCCTTTTCATCTTGTTACTCGCCTATGGGACACATACCTTGCTGAAGGAGATGCATTGCCAGATTTCCTTGTGTACATATATGCCAGCTTTCTTTTGACGGTGAGTCACAATTACTTTCTCTGCATTGATGCTATATACTTGGTTTTACTTTTGAAATAAATCTATGGGTGCCATAACTTTTTGCCCCTCGCACAGTGCTTGGATGATAAAAGTCTCACCTTCGCTTGTTGTTTGATGATGAGAAAACTAAGAACAAGGATTCCGTAACTTTTATTTTAAGTTCTGGCATTTAAGATCATATATTTTACATGCACTTTTTTTTTTCTGATAATAGTTTTTTTTTTTTTGTCAATTGTAATGGCATTAAATTAATTTGTCAATTTGTCAAAATTCATGATTGTAGTATCCTTTTTCTACGGTGAAGTAGATAGCCTTGGCTTCTGGAGAAATATGTGCTCTAATCGTCCTATTAAATATTAATCCCTCATTTTTTTTTTCACATTTTAAGTGAAATGTCATTTTTGAGATATTTTGTTTAAAACAAGGAATAAATATTGCTTAAAGTAAGAATTTAAGGACTTAGATTTAGGATATTTTAATGGAAGAACTAAAAGAATGGTAAATTTAGAAAGGAACTATTTAATTCTTTTTTTTTTTTTTTAAAAAGCTTAGTTATAATAAAAATCTGAATTATACTTATTTTTTATTTTATCCTATTTCCTTTAATTGTATCAATTTTAGACTATATTGTAACATTTGATAACAAATTTTAGCCTATTTAGTGAGATGATTAAAACATATGTAATACTTGCAAAATAGCCTTAATAAGCAAATAAATATAATTTATTTATTTATTTTGAATACTAATAACAAATAATAGTATTTTAGAAAAGTTTTCCCTTTCTAAATAAATTTAATTTTTTTTATGTTCAGTTATCAGAAACAAATTAGTATAAATATTCTGTGAAATTGGAAAATAAAGAAAAATTATGTGTGCTTATTAGTATTATAAATAAGTAAAATAAATGAGGTTTGGGTTATATGAGGTTTCAAGGATTGTACAAAATTGAAAAAATTTGCTAAGCTTTGGGTGTAAACGATTTTATCATTCTAAATTGATGGTGAAGAAAATTCTGCATGTTCTTAGCCTCATTCTGTTATAAGAAAGATCAAATTTGCATTTACTTAATGGGGTGCTGTAATTTTTCTGCAGTGGTCAGACGAGCTTCAGAAACTTGATTTCCAAGAGATGGTGATGTTTCTTCAACATCTTCCAACTCAGAATTGGACACACCAAGAGCTAGAGATGGTACTCTCCAGAGCATACATATGGCATACTATGTTCAATAGCTCCCCCAGTCACTTAGCTAGCTAGAAACTAGTAATATTCTCAACCTATTGGCTTCCTCATCCTAACTTCCTTTTCAATAATTCTTTTCCCTTATTATTTTTGGTTCCTTGAAGTGGGTTGTCATCCACAAATAAATGTATATGCTTTTCTCATTCCGGTGGGGGTGATGGATCGTGGCTTGTAATTTTCTTTATATTTTCTCACATTCTCTTGCATTTCTCTTTGCACATTTACAATTGAGTGCAGAAAGAGAGAAAAAAGGAAAAAGAGAAGCAATCTTTGTATAACAATTTTTGAGTTTAATGAATGGAAGATAAGAGTTGTGTGTAACAATACCTGTACCTGGTTTCTTTTCTGTCTTACTAATGTGGGTGAAAAATTATTTACAACTTCTGGATCATATTGCTTATACATGAATAGTAGACATCATCTGTGAGAGGTGTTCTCAGTATGTCACTGTCTCGCAGATAATCTACGGTAAGGGTGGGGAACGGTGGCTGTGTTTGCAGTTGAATAATGGCTGAAATGTGGTGCGTACGCATGAAAGCAACAGTGGACCTTCCTTATCTCTGTACATTTGGTGTCAGAACTTAGAGGCTTAGCTTGACCATAGTTGGAGAAGTTACCTGAATTGAGAGTTAATAGCTTGACCATAGTTGAACTAGTGCATATGTAATTAATAGTTAATGGCGTGCAATGTGCAGTAGTACATATGTTCATGTGCGTATTAAGTTGAGAAATGATCTTTGATTAAGCGGAGAAGTTACCAAAATTAAATTATTATGGCATAAAGCACATCTGTTTTTGACCATTTGTTGGTTCAAATTGTTTTTATATTTTGTTTTTAGTTTATTTTGCCATTTAATATTTCAAAAATACGGTAGATTTAACTACCATATTATGATATAATATGTTGGAAAGTTCATTGGTATGCACTATTTTTTAATATGATAAAGGGGTATTATTACCACAAAAATTTGAATTTTTAAAGAGCAAAATAGATTAATTTGTTTGTTTTGAGTATTTTTCTGTGTTTGGTGTATCGAGAAAAATTGATCTAACGGAAAATATTTTTTCTAGTTAAAAGAAAAATTAAGTTACTTTTCAGAAAAATGACTTTTTCTTTTAAAAATAAAAAATCATTTTTCAGATTTTGATATATTTACATAAATAAAACTTTTTATACTAAAACTAACTAAATATATATTAATTAATAAATTAACTATTGAAAATCACTTCCAGTGATCTCCGGCTATCACCGGTAGCCAGTTACCGGTGTTGGTCACTAAAACTTTTTTTTAAAAATATTATTATTTTATGTAATTTTCTTTTATACATAGTTATACATTAAAAATATCAAATTTTAAGATGTTTTAAATATTTTAATAGTTTTTTATATGCAAAAGAAAATAATATTTTTCAAAATATACCAAACACTAGAAAATAATTTTCTTAAAATTTTATGTGTGCAACCAAACAACAAAAAATAAATTATTTTCTTCAGAAAATATTTTCCAGAAACAAATTATTTTCTACAAATAAACGGAGTCTAAGAACAAAATATAATGGACAACTTGAACTAGATATCGGTCAATTAAGCAAAATGACAAAATATAATGTCTTCTTCCAATTATTATGCACTGATTCTAATCCCTCCAATTTGAGTCAAAATTACATGACAAACTAGATGTTTATCATCTGATAAAAGATATAGGGGAAGAAAATCTTCGTGCCCTTGTACTAATACTAGGCCTTTTAATCTGTAAATGTACCTTCACGCAAAAGCATTTGAATGTTGTCTGGGATAACACAGTAACTTTCTATGTTAGAACTTGCCAGTTCACCTAAATTATTGTTAAATATACAATGAGGTCCATGTCACTGAGAAGAGTTAAAGCAGATAATTCCCAAATATCGGGAGATATAGAGCTCTGACAGGTAAAGCATACACCATGTCCTACTTATGCCTTGCATCAAAACATTTTAATCCCGAATTTCTTGATATGGCTTAATTCTTTGATTATTATTTTAATATCCTCTCTGCACTCACTTTCTCCAGAGCAAACAGAGCAAGACATATCTGAATATAGTTTTGCACCAAGTCATTGTGTTCCAAACTTTCCAAAAGACAGAAAAAGGACAATCAAGTTACGAAAGAGGATGTTCTTTAATATAACAGAAATTAGGTTGTTCAATGTGCATAATGAGTACACAAAACAACTCCTGCCAAAAACAGTTGTCTGACCATTCGATATCTTGACTAAGCAATACCCTTCTGCCAGGCATCTTTAGAACCCTGACAAACTGTTTTCTCAACACTGAGAGCACAACAAAATATCCCTCTGCATTCTATTACTGTGAATCAACCATGATAGTGTGGCATCACAAGAATCGGAAATCTTCAGGCAAGATTTAGTGATTGCCGTTTTGCCTGTCAGGACCAGAGTAATATAAATCAAATATAGATACTTCGATAAGAGAAATTTCTCAACTATCAAACACAGATTCTTAATAATATCATTTCATATATAAAGCTGAATGCATTGAGCTTCAAATAGTACTAAATATCACGAAATGAATAAGTGCATTTGAAAAGATGTAAATTATCACACTGAAATGATCAGAGAAGTTACAGTTCGTGATTTGTTGATGTGATCTGACTGGCTTGCTAGTTGCTACCCTTTGACTTATACTCGAGTCACTTCCTCAAAATTAGTTATGAGATCCATGATGGATGTCATTTTATGTGCGGCATGAATAGTTGATCTGACTACAAGTATCAGTAGGGGTGTTGATATAGGAAGAGAAAAAGAAAGGAAAATATCTATCATACTGCTGCTAAGTCAACCATCATATAAGATCCCAAGCAAGGCTAAGTAACCAATCCGGTTTAGTGGCTATATTTATGGCAAGAATGTGTAGCTCACTAGGAACTCCAATTTCTTCCAGCAAATTCAGAATAAAACTTGAGTCATTCAAAATGAATTACATGCAGAGAAATTAGAGTGGTCACTTGTTTTGATCTCCTCAGATACAATGGCAGAGCCATAACCCTAAATTAGGGGGTGCAAAGAGTCAGGACTCTACGACACAGGGGTGCAAAAATTTATATATTGAACTTCCAATATACTTTAGGGGAGCAAATCTTAAAAAATTGTATACATTTACATACTATTACATAAATTTTAAAAAGTTGAGCGATGCAATTGTCCATTCTCAAGTGAATGTGGCTCTGCTCAGACATAATGTTATCTATGATAATCAAAAGATCACAGTTTTATGTTGTTTTTTAACATAATATGGAGAGGAAACAAAGCAGAATTCCTTTACTAACTTTAACATATACGATCACACAATATGAAACATATAAATAACAAAATTATCTTAACATAAAAAATGAATTACTTACATCTTTTTTCCGCTCAACTTCTTCAAGAAATTTCTCAGGATAATCCATGTAATCACCACATTCATTCTTTATGCTAGCTGCAAGCTCTTCGCTTCCAGCTTCCTCGAGATTCCTAATCAAAATTGTAAAGGTTAATTTATCCGGGGCACAGCCTGATTGCTTCATCCTTCCATATGTTTCCATTGCTTTCTCAATCATACCCACGTGTAGATAAGCCCCAATCATCTCAGTAAATGCTCTTGTGTCAGGTTTCAACCCTTCTTTTTCCAGTTTAGAAAAGAATTCTTCAGCCATTTCAATCAATTTATTCTTTCCCAACATCTCAATCATTCCACAATACAACGATATATCTGGTTTGTACCATATTTCCTTTTGCACAAATTCAAATACCTAAAGCCTGAATTCAGTTAAGAAAGAAAAGAACATAAAATTGGGCAAAAGATGAAAACTTCGCTATCAGAAAAGATGCAGAAAAAGTACCTGGAGAGCTAAATCCAACTCATTTTGGTCTTGTAATACTTCAAGGGTATCTAGCAAATCTGCTTTGAGAAGCCTGGAGAGTTTTGTGCTGAAAACTTGTTCCAATCTGGGATTGGATGATTTGGCTAACTTGAGGGATTGGATTGCTTGTATGGCTTCCGTTGATAATCTCTTTGACCTCCATAATGGTTTCCTCGGTCCTCCTCTCAAGCTACAGGTTATAATGGATTTACGAAAGTTAGGTTTGTCAAAATTTCGGCAGAATTTCAATTGAGGAAACTGAAATTTCAGAGAACCCATTGGAGAAGATTTCATGGCCGTGTTATCTACTTCTCGAGAGCTTGAATCTTCGATGGTTCTCGTTTTACAGGATTAGTTACACCATGCTGATTAAATTTAGTTTTATTTGCATTTAAATTATAATTTTTTATTTAATAATATAAAAATTGTTACACTATTTTTTGTGAGTTTATATATTATAACTCTATCTTTAGATATATTTTCGCAATATTTTTTAAGGAATTATAAAAAAATTATCACTAATAATAGTATTACAATATTATTGTTAGTCGCATCCAGTTACATTTTTTTATAATTTGTCAAAAAATATAACCGGAGTTAACTAATAATAGAATTATAATACCATTATAATCCAAAAAATTCATAAAAAAATAAATTTTTTGCTGATAATTGATTAAAATTTATCAATATTAACTTTTATTTAATAATTTATAAAGTTTAGTGGCAAATAATATAAAATTTAATTACTATATATGTAATTGACCACGTTTTACAAGTTAGGACCATTCAGTCAAAAACGACAACGTGGAGGAAGCGGAGAGTCTCAGAACGACAACAGGTGGCATACAAATAAGATTGCACAGAAATTAATCAAACCGATTAAATTGAATTGATTTAATTTAATCCAATCGAGTAAAAGGACAAAATAGAAATTGAGCCGATACAGTCACGTGCCGTGCGCATGTATCCGCGATATCCACTAGAATTGCAGAAAATCAGAAGCGAAGAATTGAAGACAAGCAGAGCAAATCTACCGAAAAAAGGACAAGCAGAGCAAGACTGTGGATTTGTTTCAGAGTGCAGGATCAGGCAGAAAATGGGCATATCAGCCTCTAAACGAGTCAAAACCTCACTCACCAACTCCGCCGAGTTCAACTCTGCATGTGACTCAGCCTATTCTCACTGCGTCTCCCTAACTCAACACGCCTTTCAAGGCGTCTTGCCCTACCAGCTCCCCGCAGCCTCCGATCACATCCATGCCACCATCTTATCCTCCTGCAAGCAGCCGCTTATCCTAAAGTGGGTCCCATCTCCACCGACTCGGTCTCAAATCGACTCAGCCCTCCGAGTCATCGTCACTCGTCAACAGCTCAACAAGAAGGAAGAGGAGGAGGAGGAGCTGATGCTGGGACCCGCCCAGCTTAGGGAGTGGGCAGTGATTCTGTACGCGGAGGCAGTCGCCGTAAACGCTGGAAAGGCGATTTTGGCTCGAGTTCCCATCGGAGCAGCCGGTATTGTTGGAATTGGAGCTGCAACGAGAACAAATATGAATTTGGTGGGTGCGGCGATTGGAGTTTACGCGCTTGGGGTCGCCACTTCAGTTTACCTGAGTTTGTCTAGTTAAATAGAAAAAGAAAAAAAGGGAAATTAATTTGGGATATTTTTTGATTTATAGTGTTTAGTTAAACTAATTACAATTTTAGTGTAGTTTTTATAAAATTTATAAATTTGTGATTGTTTTAATAGTATTTATAAATTTATGGTGATTTTGACTAAGTTGCGCCAGTTGAAATAGAGAGCAAGGCGGGAAGGCCTGGCTGTTAGAGGCGTGCGCCACTTCCCTACATCCCTACAGTACATGCATACTATATACATGAATAATGAAATTTGTTATTTATTAAATTTATTTATTAAAATTTATTAATTATTTTTTTAAAAAATAAAAATATAATTTATAAATTAAAGTTTGATAAATTATATTTAATTATAAATTAACAGTGAAATGGACTGTGTGTCACATGGGGCACGGTGAACCACTTCAAATGGAGTACCACAAACTTGCTTGTCATTTGGACTGATACATTCTATTATAAATTTATAAATATTTTTAATTTTATTATAAATTTATAAATAAAATTTATAAATATTTTAGATTAAGAAATATCCCAATTAATTCGGCTATTATAAAATATTTATTAAATCTCAACAAAAATCACAATGTTAAGGGCCTCCTCTTTGCATTTAGTTGGTGTTTAGAATTTCAATATTTCTTTTTAATATGTTTGTGAAATTTTTTTATATTTTATTGAAATATTTTAAGGAATATAAAATTTTCTTAAAGAATATATACAAATTTTAGTTATTAATAAATTTAAGATATTAAAAACTTTTATACAAAAATCAAAATTCTATTCTTAAAAATTTTAGATATTAAATTTTAATTCGGAATGGAAATTCTATGGGAAATGGAAACAACAACTACTCTCTCTATATAATGTCTTTTGTACATCATAGATTAAAAACTATAAAAACTTAAGTTTTAGATAAAAAAAAAAATTCTCAATGTTACACCATGTCTTTATTATGTAATTATTATTGGATCATATTCTTATCAGATCTTTAATTTCATAAATTAAGAATTTCATTTCGGAAAAAATATATTATTTTCATTAATTTTAAATTTTTTCATTAATATAAAAATTTTAAAATGTGATAATCACTCTCCAATCATTTCTATTACTCATATATATTTATTACATAACTATTACTCATATACTCCGCAATCTTCTCACTCATGAACATATATATCTATATTATTTATATTATATTATATTATATATAAAAGTATGAATAGAAGAATAGATAAATTTACTAAAAAATTTAATTCGATTGCATTAGTTAATTAGATTAATTTTATTATTTAATAATTTAATTTATTAATAAATTATATTAATAAATTATTAATTATAAGTCCAATTTTATTATAATTATGTAACTATTGAAGAGCATAAAAACTGAAAAATGTTTATTTAGATAGAAAAACTAAGGGAAAAGTCAAATTGAATTTTTTGGAAATTATAAGCTCAGTTAGTATAAAAAACATTAAGTTAAAATGAAAATTTGATAAAATGTTGGAATCTCTTGTAATTACCTAAAAATGTTATATATATAATTTATTTTATTTGCAAGTAATCAATACAAATGTTTAATAATATATTTAATATTTTTATTACAATATTTTTCTATTTACAAAATTGAAATATCATAATATAATATATTACTTACCAAATTCTCCATTGCGGCAAATTATAGGAGATCCATAAATAAATCATTAAAATTATTGAAATTTAATCACAACATAACATAAACACCAAATGCACGTTGTTATATTAGTTTATAAATTTATAACATAAACATTAAATGCACGTTGTTCAAATTCATGTTAAATTAATTTATAAATTTATTCATATCCATGTCCAATTAAGAAAAATCCAAAAAGAATATATAGTAAAAAAAATAAAAATAGCATATTGTTATTCAAAATATAACAACAATTTTCACTGATATATTGAATTTATATAACAACAAATTTAAACTAAATTACAACCATGCGCATAATGTATAACATAAATTTCAAAATAATGAGTACAATTTTTATAAGTTATTTCAGAAATTATAATTTCTTAATAATTTTTATATAGTTCAATAATTAATATATTTTAATAATATACGTAACGAGTTAAATTTTTTAAATTTATGTGCATAATATAATATAATTTACTTTTATATAAAATATAAGAATAAAATATAATTAACAATTATTAGTATTTAAATCAAATGTGGCTTAAATATATTTGAACAAGATCATAATTATTATTTATTTAATAATAATGAGTTTAATTATTAAAAATCACATGCATTGTATGTGGATAATTGAAAATAGGAGGCATACAAAATAACCGTAAAATACTTACTACTTCTATTTTATATATGACTTTTAACAATGGATAAATTAATAATCTTCATAAGTTATAATGCGATTTCAATATCTAATAATCGCCTACAATGCATGTTAAAAAATAAAAAAAATATATAAAAGTCAAATAATAATTAATGACGAGTTCATTATATAATAATTACGTGCAAGGTACATTAATGAAAAACTAATAGTAATAAATTGGGTAATGAGAGAAGATGGAGGAAACAAATAATCTATTAACTTACTTTGTATAATATTAAGTTTGGGGAAAACGGTTTTTAGAAAAAAAATTTATATTTTTAATTTTTTTAAATTTTGAAACTGTTTTACTTTTAGAATAATCAATAACAATCCTAAATATTCCTTATTATTCATTTAATTTTTATATTTTTTTAATAAAATAAAATTTAAGAATTTTTCAATCATCCCAGTTCATATTCTGTTTCTTTTTTCTCTAAACATGTATATTTGATTAAAAAATAATCAAATAAATCCAACTAAACTGTTAATGATTGTTGTTCCATGTCAAAAAATAAATTTAAAATTTTTATTATTTAATTGTCAAATTTTTTTACAATATTTTTTCTCAAATTTGTTTATGAAAAGAAAAATCTATTAATTTGTTTTTTAATAGCAGTTTGTAAGATTAATAAAATTTAAAATAAAAAGTTTTTCTGATATATTTTTCAAATGTAATCACAATCATGTCTAAATTGAGTTTACAAATAAAATAAAAATTATAAAATATTTAAACATAAAGTATTAATAGTAGATTTTCAGTGAGCTGTTGGAATTCGATTCTTAAAATAATTGAATTCAACTTAGAGCTAATGGAATCGAATTCGAACTTGAATAATTTAAATAGTTTCTCGATTTTGAATGTCACAATACTTAATCGAGTATTTATTTTTTTAATTATTTATTAAATTATTTTTATATTTCTAATATTTAAATAGTCTAAAAATCATTGATTTATCGAATTAAATATGATATTTATTAAGCTTTTGAATTGATTTGAATTTTATTAAATCGAACTTAAATCACTTCAATATTTTTTAAATCAATTTTTGGACCTTCAAAAAACTCGAATAAATTGGAATCGAGTTGAAGCATCGCATTTTTTAATTGAGAATATTGTATCGACTCACAGCGACTCTATTACTCCTAGCCTCAACTGTCACTTTTATATCCCAGCCAAACAAACCCTAAAACCTTGTATATTAGGCAGGCAAAGAGACGCATACGGGATATTCGCGCTCCATTGTCTCTCGCTGTCTGAGCTTGTTCCTTCTCATTTCTGTGTTGCGTTTTACTTGTAAGTCTCTTTCTCTCTCTTTTCTCAATCTCAGGGTTGGTTTATACTTCATGGTTGAAGGCTGCACCCATGTATAGTTTTCGGTCTTTGCTTTGAGGAGAGCGCTTCCTCTGTTAATGAGGTGAAGACGTGAAGTGTTTTAAGAATTCAATTTTTGCAGAAACTAAATATTGGAATTTCGGCAAGTGGATCGAAGAATTTTTGTTTTCAATTATTTGAGAATTTTCTGTGCTTGTTAAATGTTGTAGTTCAAATCATGATATTTTACTTTAATAACTCTGTTTCTAATCAAATTTGGATGGCAATAAATGGGCTTAATTAGTTTTTCCGTTAGTCAGGTTGGTGCTTTGGCTCAATTTTCTACATGTATATGTGTTTGCTCATTTGGTGTTGGGGTGTATATTTGCAGTAACAATGTCGAATATTGTTCTCTTTGAGGATATTTTTGTGGTTGATAAACTGGATCCAGATGGTAAAAAGTTTGATAAAGGTATCTCTTTTTCGCTCTAATTTTTTTTTTCTACTCATTTTATTTTTCACCTTAGTTTCCCCAAAAGTATAAGGTTGAAGCGTTAGTGTTGTTGTTGAGTTGTGTGTGTGTGTGTGTATATATATATATCCCCTTGAAGTTTTGCCCCAATTTTCTCGGCTACTATTTCTTACATGTGCTCGTGCTCATGTTAAATCAATTAATTAATAGGTCTTATCATGCATATGATAGACGTTTTCTCTGTGTTTCTGGTCAATTTAAATTATTGTTTGCTGGATTCAGTCATTTAGGAAAATTTTTGCTGGCATAGAAGTCACTTTATTATTCCAGTTTTGATTTGATAATTACTTACTTCTATCTTGAGATGAAATGCTGTAGTTTATCTAGTTTCATCCATGAAGGAAAGTGAAGAGTTGAGAGAGCTTGTTTCTATGATGCTAATTCAACCAGTAGAAAACTGAGAAAAAGTAAGACTATTATTTTTGTATAGCGTTATTTAAGTCTATCCTGATAGAAAATTAATGTGCCTGACCTCAACTTTTTTACAAATTGGAATTGTAGACTTCCGGAATAATGTAACCTCATAATTCTGAAATATTGGCAGAGTTGAACTCTTTTCAGATAGGAAATTAGAACATGCGAAGTTGCTTACATGAGGTATGATATGCTGATACGAAAACAACCTTTGTAACCATCATATTATAAGATGCTTATTGGAGGATTTGATCAAATAGCATAACGATGACTATGATGCTATCGTTTACATGAAATAATATTTAACTACTCTTCTGGGAAAGCTTTGTGCATTGTACAGAAAAAGATGTCATTTACTTGGTTTGGACTGTACATATGCTTATCAGATATTGTTGGTGGTTTGTGTAGTTTCACGAATCGAAGCACACAGCCAGAACTGCGACATGTTCATGCACCTAGATGTTAACACAGAAATATATCCAATGGCAGTAGGTGATAAATTCACCATGGCATTGGCTCACACACTAAATTTGGATGGAACACCCGACACCGGCTATTATACTCAGGTAAATCTTTTTTTTTTTCCCCTTTTTCATTTTTTATATGTTCTATCTAGTAATTCATTATGAAAATACATAATTTTTTATTGGTTTGTTTCTGTTTATTAGGTTACTGGTAGAAGCATTTTAACTATTGATTGTTAATATGATTTATGCTACTTATTTTGTTTGCATCAAGTCTTCACTCCACATAAAAATGATCTGTCCTATGTCTTCTTTATGTGCCTAGATATACATACAATTTGGCTTAAGATGTGGATCAGTGGTTATTTGATATTATTTACCTTTTTCTCATGACCAGTTGGTCTAGCTTTAGTAAATTCTCAGGCTGTGTTTGTTCCTGTCAAGTAGACTTTTAAGCTACTGGAGCACTAACATTGGCTAGCTGATAAATTGTGCCACTTTTTCAGGGAGCAAGGAAAACTCTTGCAGACAAATACGAATACATAATGCATGGGAAATTATACAAGATTTCAGAGGAAGGTTCAGGAAAAGCAGTTAAAGCGTATGTATACACGCTTGGATGTGTTTAGTTTTGCAAATAGACATGTAGTCTAGATGGTTATTGTCACTTAATTATCACTGCACTTGTCACAGCTGTTGAGTTTATGTGATTGATATGCCACTACTGTGTGTGTCTATATATATATATATATATATATATATATTATGTTAAGGTCAGTTTTCCATGCGACAAGTGGCTTTGTTTGATTTGTGATTTTGATTCCAGGGAGGTGTATGTTTCTTATGGGGGGCTTCTAATGATGCTAAAAGGAGATCCTTCTCATGTCACTCAATTCGACCTTGATCAGCGGCTATTCCTTCTTATGAGGAAGTTGTGAAACCCTTGTTGTTCTGGGTTGCATCCCTAGCTGTTGTGCTTGTAAAGATAAACTTGTTGCCTTAACGAAAACTGGATTGTGTCTTCTGCTATAATAATTTGTGGCCGACAGAAAACTTGAGTTCAGTTTGGTGTATGATTATCTTATGTGCCTAACTAGGCAGATGAAATGATTGTTGTCTTTGACAGCAAACCAGTTTTTAACTAAGGAATTTTGAATTAATGTTGAATTGAATGCCATTTGCTATATCTCTCTATATTGTGTGCGGAGTTGGTTTTTGAGAACCTGGGGAAAT
>CATIWF010210130.1:0-21263 GCA_949630135.1 Balakata baccata
GTATGCAGTGACGCCTGTGTCACTTGCTTCCTAGCTTATAAATACCTTCTCATTCAGAATGAGAAGTAGGATGTGAAATATTAAGTTTCTCTTTGAATACTAAGTATGATTGCTTAAACACCTCTTCTTCTTTTCTCTTTCTCTGTCTTTCTTCTTGTTTGGGTTTGTTAACGCTAAGAGCGATCAAGTTTATCTGTTCTAAGTAGAAGTTCTTTAAGTTACTTTCAAGAAGTTGTGTAGCAATGTTCATTTGCGAAGTGTTCTCGGTAGCTCCAAAGAGTTGAGCTTGCAGAACTTACAGCAGAGAAGACATTGTGAAAACATCTACTTAAGGGGACCTTGAACTAGTATAGTGAATAGTTGGCATGCCAATCAGGGGAAGAAATATATATACGCGATACAATCTTAATATCGGTAATGGCACTATTATTCAAAAAGCCGGTGATGGTACTGTTATTTAAAAAGCCAGTAATGGTATTACTATTTTATACAGGCCGGTAATGACAATATTAAAAAGGCCGATAAAGGCAACTCTATATTCCTATTAATTAGTTCGGACATAAGTGTTATGTGCTAAATTAGAATAAAAACATAATGATAATAATAGTAATAATAATATTATAAGTAAACTAAAGAATTGAAAGATTATTGTATACAAGTTGAATGTGAAACAATTATTTATGTTGCTTAAAAACCATGCTGGTATAAGAAACTTCTATTGTGATATATGTTGTAGAACAAATATGATTATATATGTAAAGTAAAATACTTAACAATAAAATTTGGATGAACTGAGTATGAATGTATATTAAAATGACATATGCATATTCAATATTAGTTTATAAATTGAATATGATAGATGAATAATTTCGACATGAGTTGGACTGTGAAGTGGTATAAAATGTCTTAGTGCATCTGATCACGTAAATGTCCTATGTGTTTTCCTTGCAATTTGATAATAAAACTAAAGTATGTTAACTTCCTTTATTTGGTTAAACAAGATGGAATATTATATAATGACATGCTTTTAACTCTGTAATTAATTAGCTGTACAATCGAAAAACGAACATTCAATATGGCAAATAAATATACATGTGATGGAAATAACCATTTAATTAAAATAGTAGGTGGAAATAAATTAAATTAAGATAATATATGGAAATTAATTAAATGACATAAGGAACAAAGTAATAGTTAACTTTATAATGTAACATGAATTTGTTTACATAAATTTGGCATGACATGAGTTATAATTACATTATAGAGTAAGTTAAATTGATAAATGAGATATATGAAGCCATGAAACTATGATCATAATCTTATATAACAATATATTCATTTTTTTATGACACATACATTATTACTGTGATATCTAACATAAAATATATGTCATGCTTTTGTATGACTGCATAGAGAACTTGAATGCTTATATATACCACTAAACTAGAAATAGATTAACGCGAGTTTTCTCACACATGAAATGGAGCTTGAAGATATTAGAACTTAAAGTAAATCAAGAAAAGTTTGAATCCATATCAGAGGAGATACTAGAGATCCAGCTATTGGGTCGGTTACTTCATACTTTTGTTTTAATTTTAATCATACATATGAGTTAGAATAATATATTTGTACATGTATTAAGAGTATGCTTTATAAATGAAAATATTAAACATGTGAATGGTAGTTATAACAAATAATATGTACATATACGATATGAGGTGAGAAAGAAATTGGAAAGACACACCTAATATGTTATAACCAGGTAAATAGAAAAAGATAAATGAAGGAACAAATTTATTCGGTAAAATCATTTAGTCGGTTATGTAGCATTCCACTTATATGATGAGATTATTCATATTATATGGGCGGATGTTAGACAATGACTTCAAGAACTATCTCATCCGAAGTCTTCTTGTTTCATTCTTCATTGTACTTATCTTGTTTTTCTTTCATTAAATCCTATTTGCAAATATGAAAATGATCATAAATAATTAGTATCATGTGACAAAACTACTAAGAAATAATAAAAAATAGTTATCTTAGGATCATAAGGTTTTAGAATATTACCCAATTTTCTTCTGCTATTTTAAATGACCATCCCTTCTTATCAGAATAATGTGTACGTTTGTACAATTCAATCCTATCACATGGTTCCTCATTAAGCTCCTTTCGAGACAAAAATAAAATAATAAGTTAAGGAACACATAAGCAATAACTTCATATCAAATAATATTTTTGATTATTTACATAACTTATTATTTCATGTTGTCAAACAGTAAATGATTTTCTACCCGAAATATGTGGAGCTCTTAACTTCTTCCTATTTCCATCATTTGCAGAACTTGTGTGCTTAAAAAAAAAACAATAATATTTCAATGTAAGTTATAAATCTACTCTTAAAAAAATGAGTTGTAACATTTTTAGATAATATTAAAATTTAGAAATGATTACCTTTAATTTAGGTGTTGCCTAGTACTCACATAATGCTTCCCAATTTTTTCTCTCAACAAAAAGATGGCATATTATTCTTAGCCTCTTCCAAAGTATCAAATTTTTTGTAGTGCATGTACAACTTATAACGCTTTTGTCAGAAACTACCTTTCAGCCTGTCAATCAAGCAGCCTCTCACACACGGATCATTCATATTAACATCAATGTGAATCTACATATGATATAAGAATTGTTAGGATGCTAGGAAATTAAAGTGAATGTAGTAAAAAAGTGGCTTATTATTTTCATACATACGTTTAAGTGATCAAAGCCGGGACCCAAACTTTTTTCTTCATATATCTTTCCACTTTTTGGGCACTGGAAGGACATCTCGAGTTATTACACCAATCTGACTTGAAAGCTTGGCAGATTCCTCTACATTTATAGGTCTTTCTATCAATGGATCCACATTGATCTTCATTTTATTTCCAGAAGCAACAAATGCCTTCATAAGGCCCTTACCAATCGTGTGGCCACGACCCCTTTTCTTAGATTCAGATACTGCAAATTAATTAAATGGTTTATATCAATATTTCTGCATGCATAATAAATTATTAACATTATTTACTATTAAGAGAATAATTACCTATGACATGACATGTCTCAGTTGATCTCCCATCAGGACTTTGACTTGACGAAACTTTAGGAGTTTGAGTTGACGGAATATCATGACTTTGATCTGATGGAACTAAAGGATTTTGATCCATGTTGTCACATCCCAAAATATGATTTGCAATACCATGTTCATTACCTCCGGAGAAGCGATTTTGTTATTCATTTTCTGCATTGGATCTTCCATTATCAGTTGATGCATTTGCTCGATGAAATATACCTCTAATACCATTGTAAGTTGCTGAATTAGTTAAAGAGTGCTTAGAAGCATGATCCATCATAAGACTTTGTTGCAACCTATTTGGACTGATAAATTTCGCTTTCATTTTTTGCACACTTCCAGGAGCCATTTTTTTCAATCCTACATTAAAACATAAAATCATCAAATCCATGCACAGGTATGAACAGAAATTCAAATCAAGACCAAAAATGAACTAGATGGTTGAAAAGAAATTTAAACAAGAGAATCAAGTCCACTGGGATTTCATATCTCATTTTCTTTTGTGTAGTATTTTTTTTTTCCACTAATGATCTCATTTGAACAAGTGCATGACTGCACAACTTAAGAATTCAACAGTAAAAGTGTACAAATTTTTAAAAAGAAAACCTAATGTGTTTGAATTACAAGCAAGGAATCCAAATTAGTCGCGTGTGTGTCAACAAGGAGAACATAAAATTATTATTACGGTCCTAATCTGCAGATCGTAAACCCATAAACTAGCACGTACCTACTGTGTCATATTGTCCCAATAATTCAGACTCGGAAAGCATGTAGGTTAGCTAATTTACAAGCAGATGAATATAGATCATATAAAGCCTCAACTTTAATACAAAAGTGTTAAATGCTCAACATGCCAATTAACATCTACATAGAACGATAAACATTTATCTAACTTAAAACACATTTTGTTGCTCAAGTATACTACAATCAGATTTCATTGGAGAAATGAAGTTCACAGATCAAAGATAATATCTTCCCTCAGAGAAATCCTATAATTTTGAATTCGATGCATGCAGAAACATACACGTGCAATAAACATGAAAAGTAGACCCAAAATTATCAAATGATAAACCAAAAAAAAAAGGATAAAAAGAAAAGAAAAGGTAAAAAATATTAAAATGAAATATTCATATACAACACCCATCAATATATTAAATTAGAAAGTAAAAGAAACATTACTTGGATCGATTTTTTTTTTCTGCAGTTTTTTATACAAGGAAATGGAAAGAAAGGAGATGGATGAGAGATAGTAATTGATATAATTTCACCTAATTTTTTTATAATTAATAGGAAAAAAAAAAAAAGAACATGGAAGTTAGAGGGAGTTACTGATTAATTAAAACACTTGCGCCAAAAAAACACCGCCAAAAAGCAAATTTTTTGAAAAATTATGAATTAAAAAATGAGGTTAATCCTAATTAGCTAAAACATGTCCTAATTTCTAAACCTTTCATAATTGAAAAATTAAGGAATTGATAATTTATAATATTGATTATGATGCACAATAAATATGACTTTTACGCATTATAAGAAAGTTAACAAATTAATTATATTTTTAATAAAAATAAATTATAATATTGAAATATGAGAGAAAAAGTAAGTAACAAAACCTATTTTTCTAGGACAAAAGGAAAAAATAAATTTTAAATCTGTGTGATATTAAATGAGAGTATTATAGGGACTTACAATGAATTGCAAGTGATTAAATTTAAAAGTAAAAAAAATTGAACTCTAATTTGATCTAAATCTAAGTTTAATTTATCAATTTCAATTGAACAAAATGAAGTTCAATTTAAGCTTAATTTAGGTAATTTAAGTTTATTTAATTAGTTAAAAATAAAATTTTTAAACTTAATTGAATTAATTAAAATAAAGCTCATTTGATTAATTAAACTAAAATTGATTAAAATAAGTTTCAATTAATTAATTAAACTTAAATTACATTTAATTAATTAAATTCAGAATCAACTTATTAATTGGATTGTATTGCTTTAATGTCTTATTTTGATAATGTAAGCAATAGTTTTGTGAAAAGGGAAGTGAACAAGGTAGCTCATGAAATTGCTCGAGTTGCTTTTTCCTATGCTTCGCCTTATGTTTGGAGATCCACTCCAAATTTTTGTGTGGAGTCTCTTCTTTAAGATGTAAGAGTTTAGTTGTTAATGAAAGTTATTTTTCTCAACAAAAAAAAGAAGCTCAATTACATAAAAAATTCCGAACTTTGCATTTTATCACAATTATATCAAATTTTTTAAAAATTTAAATTTAATTATATGTATTTTACGTTTTATAATAAATCTAACCTCGGGTTGACTAAACCTTACTCTGATCCTATGTGATGATGATGTAGCGCCATCTCAGATGACTGTCAATCTTTTGTACTTTAAATGTTTTTTCACGTCATTGGCACATAGAATCAGAGTGAGATGCAGTTCATCCGAAACTAGATTTGTTACAAAATGTAAGGTACTTATAATTAAACTCAAATTTTTAAAGAATTAAATATAATTATAACAAAGTGCAAAGTTTAGAATTTTATATGTAATTAAGCCAAAAAAAAAAAGAATTTAGATTGATTAATTGAACTTCAATATATTAAATTGATTATTAATAAATTGAATCCCAATCAAATCATTTTAGAATTTTTCAATTTCAATTTAATCAACTGAAGTTGAATTTAAATTTAAAAATTTAATCAATTTAATGAACTTAAAACTTCAACTTTAGTTTAAGTTCAATTAGATTAATATAAGTATAATAAATTAGTTGAATTTTAATTTAATCAATAGAAATTTAATTTAAACTCAATTTAATCATTTTATGTTTAATATTAATCGAACTAAACTGTAAATTTAATCAATTAAATTAATTGATAATTAATTAATTAATTAAACTCCAATTTAATTCAAATACATAAAAATAATCAATTGTTATGCAAACCAATCATCTCACATTATAACAAACCCAAGTGCTCAACCAATCATCTCTCACATTAAGTTCAATTAGATCAATATAAGTTCTAAATTCAATTTCCAAACATACCAAATAGAAGGAAATATTTTGCAGATCCTATCTCTAGTATTGTTCAATGCTCCAGAGTCATCCTTATCTTAGGAAGCATTCGAACTTCAAACCCACACCTAAATAAAGAAAGCAATGATGAGTCAAATGATAAATCCAATAAACTGCTGACCTCATGGAAGCCATTCCTCAACAGCATTGGCAATTTAAAACCTAAGCCAAACTGGTCTTCGACAAAGCCCGTGTAAAAAAGAAAAACACAGAAAAAAAGAAATATGGAAATTAAACTCAATAATAAATGACTTGTAAAAAGTGCACCAGTACTCTATATTATGTAATTTCAACTATTTTCATCATCACTCTCACTATCATAATTACTATTTTGTTGAGAATCTTCATCACTACTACATAATCAATCAAAGTATCATCTATCTCATCTTCTTCGTCAGCATCCTTTAAGTTCTCTACCTCAACAACTTCAGGCAGTCTTGAAATTACCAACTCTTCGATGTCTTCAGGATCCATGTCCTCTCTATTTAGTGATTGTATTTCACCAAGACCAACTTCAAATGCATCTTCAACATCATTCTCTTGATATACTGCATCTTCCACTAAGGAAAAGTTGTCAACATCCATAGCTTCTTCCTACATCTCATCAACATCATATATATGTCTATGTTGAAATGGTTGCACCACTCCCCAATCACCACCTAATTTAGGATCATTAACATAGAAAACTTGTCTTGCCTGATCAGCTGGTATGTAAGAATCATTTTCATACCATTTTCCAGTAACTCTAACACCACTACATTTGCTTCCTTTTGTATCCTAGATTTTTTTCTTCCAAGACCAAACCACTCACATTTAAATATAGTAACATGTCTATCTTTCGCATAATCTAACTGAATTATATCAAATAGAAACCCATAAAAATCTATGGTTTCTTCACCATGGTTCCCTTCTACTACAACTCCACTATTTTGACTTTTACGACGACTATCACGTTCTTTAGTCATAAACCTTACTCCATTCACAATGCATCCAATGTATTTTCTTACACACCGATATGGTGCACATGCTAGTGAATATAGAGATTTATTTGCTTCTGATGGTTCTTTATGATAAAATTGAATCATCTGAGAAAAAATACAGAACTAAAATAATCAATGATATGATGATAAGTTATTTTTGTAATTGGAAATGGTGTTCAAGAATATAGTTATCTTACATGCTTTTTGAACCAAGCAGCAAATTGTTCTCTGTGTTCTTGATTTATATTTTCACAACCACCTAAGCGAAGCTCCTCTTTATGTCTCCTGTAATAATTAATATCATTATGTATTTCAAATTATTCAAATACTTATATTATACTTTGCAAGTTTTAAGTATAATTATATACTCACTCAAAATATGGTTCAACCTCTTTACAGTTTTGGAATACAAACAATTGTGTGACATTGAACTCTCCCTCGGGTAGCTCAACATATTTTGTTGCCCCAAAATGACAACATTTTTGAGAGAAGATTGACAAACTATCAGCAATTACTACATCATTAATTTGCTTATCTCGATTAAATCTAATTGCAATTCCCTGCAAGTACATCGAACAAAAAGTTAAACACTCTTTTGAAATGTACGCTTCTACAACTGAACCTTCTTGATGAGCTTTATTGCGCACACTTTACTTCAACTCACATAATGATCTATAAAAATTATAATTAGCAACGATTTCAATGACGACTTGTATGGAAGTATTTAGGTAATGAATATGAGTTTTCTATTACCTTTCAATTGGATACATCCATCTAAATTGTACTGGTCCACCAATCAATGCCTCATATGGTAAGTGAATAGGCAAATGAACCATGATGTCAAAAAAAGCAGGAGGATATATCTTCTCAAGTTTACACAAAATCAAGCAAATGTCTTCTCTCAATTTCTCCATATCAGTTCTCTTCAACTTCTTACAACACAAACGTTGAAAGAAATGGCCTAACTCGGCCAACACGCTGGATACTTCCTTGTTTAAGGATCCACAAATACCAATAGAAAGAATCCGTTGTAAGAGTACATGGCAATCACGACTTTTTAGTCTAGATATCTTCTAATCGCTCGAAATAACACATCAAGATATATTAGAAGCATACCTATCAGGAAATTTAATAGATTTTAAAAACTCACAAAAATCATGTCTTTCTTTCTTTTTCATAACATAACATGCAGCATGCATCACATATTTTCCATCATTCCTCTTAATTAAATGCAACTCCTTTCGAATCCTCATGTCCTCCAAATCTTGTCTTGCCTTGACAGTATCTTTTGTTTTCCCATCTATACTCATCAAGGTTCCTAATATACTCTCACAAATATTCTTTTCAATATGCATCACATCTAAATTGTGCCTTAACTTCAACTTACTCCAGTAAGGCAAATAAAAAAAATGCTACTTTTAGTCCAATTCAACTCATCAGGCTTGCGTTTTCTCTTTCTATTTTGTTTCCCTGGTGCCAAAGCTTCAAATCTTTCCAATTGCTTTAACACATCTTGACCAGTTAATTCTTTAGGTGGCTCCCTATCTTCTCTTTTACCATTAAACTTCCTGTTTCTCCTCCAAGCATGATCTTTTCGTAAGTAGCGATGGTGTCCCATGTAACACACCTTGTTTCACAATCCTATAGAACATTTTTGCTTCTTACAAATAGGACAAGCCATGTACCCTTTAGTACTCCATCCAAACAGATCACCATATGCTAGGAAGTCATTTATTGTCCATAAAACTGCAGCATGCATTTGAAAATTCTTTTTACAAGAAACATCAAAGGTTTTTGCACCTTCAAGCCATAATTCTTTTAACTCAGCAGTTAACGGCTGTAAGTAGACATCAATGTCCTTTCCAGGTGAATTCTTCCCTGCAATAAGCAGAGACAACATAAATAATAGTTGTTTCATGCAATCCCGGGGGGGTGGGGAGATTCATTGGGGCTAAAATTATTGGCCACATGCCATAAGTGGTGCTTAAGTTTCCAAATGGATTAAAAACATCCGTAGCTAGAGCTAGTCTAACATTTCTAGGATCATTTGCAAACCAAGGAAACTCACAATCAAAGTCTTTCCATGCCAGGGAATCGGCTGGGTGCCTCATATAATCATCATCAATGCATTTTTCTTTATGCCACACCATCTTTTTAGATTTTTTTGAGACATAAAAAGGCGTTGAAGCCTAGGTTTTAATGGAAAATGCCTTAAAATCTTTTGAGGTATCTTTTTCCTTACACCATTATTGACTTTCCATCGAGAAGTGCCTCAAGTAGGGCAAGTCTCCAAGTTTTGGTTCTCCTTCAAAAATAGAGCACAATCATACTTACATGCATGAATACATTCATATCCCAATCCCAAATCTCGCAAAATTTTTTTGGCTTCATAGTAAGAAGTTGGAAGAGTGTTGTTTTCAGAAAAGAATAACTTCATCAACCTCAACATCATATCTATAGTTGTATTACTCAACTTGTTAAGCGCTTTCAGATGAAGCAATTGTATGATAAAAGATATCCTTGAAATCTTCTTACATCTTGGGTATAATTCTGCTTTAGCATCCATCATGAGTGCCTCAAGATATGTCGAAACACCACCAATATTTGTGTTTTCTCCAGTTGACTTAATATCAGCAGTTGTTTGATAGTATTGCTCACTAAGGTCAAATAACATGTCACTAACACCATCATCTTCTTCATCATTATATTCTTCTAACAAATCACTATCAATTCTACCATGTTTATTTAAATATGGATTCAAATTTGATGGTTCACCATGATAAAACCATATAATGTACTTTAGATCTATCCCTCACTCCAAAATATGATATTTAACCATTTTTTGATCTTGTATTGTTAAGTTTAAATAGCTTGTACAAGGGAATCAAATGTCACTCTCTTGACCTATGTGAGTTTCAACAAATTTCATAAAAGGGTTTACCCAATCCATATAAGCCTTGGACCATTTAACTGCACGCATCCAACTCTTATTCATTTTAAACTCCACCTAATATAAAAAAGTTCAACTATCAAACAATGCTCACAATCATGCAACTAAAATAAATTAGATTTAACCGAGAAATTAATGTTGAGTTATAATTAGTAAAACCTGTGAGTGCTTCGCTACTTCAACTACTTACCTGCAACAAAACTAACTAATCAAACATATAATTTTTGACAACATTATTCCTAGAAAAGGGGAAATAAACAAGCACATGATTTTGAAAACATATGACTAAATAATGCAATCAAGATAACCCAACAAGGCAAAACACTTGAATTAAAAAAATTGTTGTCTAAGCCTACCAAAATGAATAGAACTAAGCACATGAAAATTTATTGTATCAAAATAATTTATAATATTATATATTTCTTTCATAAATATACATTAATTATCATAATCATGACCTAGTCATCATTGTTGTTTTATAAAAGGAGTGTTAGTATACATGTTGGGTTTTTCAAAGAATTTATTATAAGCGATATAATCCATTTGTATTTGTGCAGTTTTTGTTGTAGAAACAATTTTGGAAAGTGGGTGAAAAACACTACTACTAAACAAATATAACAGTGCATCCTGAATGTCCAAACTTACTCCATAATGCAAAATGTCCTAATTTTGTTCTGCATAATTTTTCTTTTCTTTTTTTTTAATGAGCTTAATTATCTCAATTGACAATATTTTTGAAAATAAAATCCTTTGATGAGTCACTATCAAACTTGTACCTGTAAAATAATCAAGTATCAAGTGTGTTACAAAGCATTACAGTAGCAGTTCATCTAGATCATATAGTTTAAGGAAAGTCCCTTTCAAAATTAAATATCTTTTTTTTCCTAATCCAAGAAATAAAAAACAAAACGAAAGGTACAAAATAATAAATCATATTAAATTAATAAGAATGCATGGTTCCATAAAATATTGAGTAATTATGAAAAAAAAAATTAATTAACAAAGAATACAAGTATTCAGGAACCTAGTCATATAAAAACAATTCTTTTATTTAAAATGTCACCCAATTCAGCAATCCTCATAATCTAGAGATATCATTGCACTTTCCAGTCATCTTTGCTCAGAATTCAACCTAGACTTTATCAATTCAAAACATTTTTATGACAGGAACAAAAATTTCATCCTTAGTAGGAAGTAAGTCTACGAACAAAATCCTTACCCCATGCTTTATATATAAAATAAAACAATTATGGACCCAGGAAAATGAAGGTTTTTGCCAAAAAATGCAGAGAAGAATCTAGAATGTACCATCTTGCTTCCCCACGGCTTCAGCTCATGAACAATATTGATAATCTACAAATTCAGCTTGACAAATAAATTGTCAAAAATTGAAGGAGACAATATCTTCTAACAAAATCAAAAGCAAACTAAAATTTCCTAATAACAGAAAACTATATTCTAAAGGAAAACTCAACATAATTACCTTAATTTTGCTTGAAGGAAGGCTTAAAATTTTGCAAAATTCAAAGCTATTTTTGAGCTTACGAAATTTAAGAGAAAAAATAAGGAACTTTAACCCTAGAAATGGAGATGAAAAGGTCAGTAGTTCGACCGTACCTTTCACGATGAGCAGGAATAATTATGGCGGCCGACGAGCTAGGCACCTAAAAGCGGAAATAAACTGATTGACCAAGCTCTGATTTCATCCGCTACTTGATACCCATTAGGGAAAAGATACATTTGCGGTGTCAAAAGTTGGAGGATCACGATAAGGAGGGATCGAAATTGGTACTTGCAATTGTAATAATGGATCTCCTTCGAACCTCTCTATGTCAGCCTGTTCAGCTGACCTCAGAGGATTCCAATGGCAGTCACCTGGCACAACATGTTTATTCTCAGCGGCGATTACATTCTGTTTCCCAGGACTACTCTAGAAGATCAGCAACAAAATAAGGCAGTCAATTTTCTACAAGGTTTTCTTTTTGGTTAATAAGAGTTCTGTTTCCATAGCAGAACTTAGAACTTTATTTTTGTGGTGTTAAGGAAGAATTTTGAGAAGTTCCAAACACGAAAGTTGCAATTTTGTGTCGTTTATATGCCTTTAAAACAATTTGGAAGGATGTGGTCTATATAAAGAGATCTTTAAAGAAGTGGGACTGGTTCCAGAGGATACTTGCTCCGATTTCACTACATATTTTATCTATTTTCACTATGATAAAAGGCCAAATTAAAGGAAGCTTAAAACATAAAAATTGTAGCTCTATATATTCTATATCTTTGTACCAAATTTTGTATTTATATTCATTGTGTAGGTTGAGTTATTGTAAAACAAATAATTACTATTCCTTTGATCAAAGCTATTTCCTATGTATCGGTGTTGCTGCAACTAACTTGTCCTTATTTTTGGGCTATTTTTGATCTAATTAATCAGAGTTTGAAAACAATCAAAGTTTTAGTTCTATATTTTATCTAAAGCCTTGTAAAAGTTTTACCTCAATATGCTGTGTAATTTGTGAGTTATGGTTATATCAAGTAGGACTGGTCTGTTTGACACCCTGAGCAGGACCAGTCATATATTCCTTAACATTTGAGGACTTTAAAGTAGAATTAAGGGAAGTGGTAAACATGAAAAATGTAGCATATTGCTTGTTCTAATTGTATGAAAAGTTTCACAACAATATATCCTACATTTTGTAAAATATGAATTTTTAGAAATAGTATTTCAAAACTATTTAGGGGTAGAAAGCAGGGTAATATTTGAAATTACACCAAAAATCGCATAATATTCCAAATGAGCTAAAATTTTAACATGTTATAGAATTATGCGTTAAATTTAAATAGAAATAAGAATCATATAAATTGGACGAGTATAAAAGAAGTTATAGGATGAAAAGTCCTAGAAGATCATACTGCCATTTAGAAGAAACTTTAGTTATTTGTTTAAAACATATTGAGAATAAGTATTCTAGTAATGTATTGATCAATTGCACTTTCAAATTAGGTTCATAACAAATTGGATAAACTATTTCAAAAAGAAGTAGAATTGGCTTGGTTGGAGTCCGGTGCTATGGAGGTTGTTGTTTCAGTTAAGGTCTGTGCATATGGACCTCCAAATCTAAATTATGTGTTTAATGTTTGTTTGTTTTTGACATATAGTGCTTTTGATTACATGAGTTAATTGAAATAAACATGTGAGTTGATTGTGATGTATTTATGAGTTAATTGTGAGGAACATGTGGGCTTATTGTGATGTACATGTGAGTTTATTGTGGTTAACCTATGAGGTAGCTGTGATGAACATGTGAGTCCATTGTGATGAATCTGCAAGTATTAAATGTTGAACCTACATGTTATAAAAGATGAACCTGTAACGTGTGTGCCATATGAATTATGGTTAAATGTGTATGTTGTAGGTTGGTTCCACTCAAGTGAACTATAGAGTGCTTGTGATGTGATTTATATGAGATATGTTTAGTCATGTCATGCTAATGTTTATTGGTATTATCCTTGAAATAAAATGAGGTGATATGAGAATATTAAAGTGAATCTTATGTTGAGATGGTTCACATGAATTATGAGACATATGTTGAGTTATGCTATGATCTAATATTTTGAGTTATGTTATATGTATTTGTGATACTCTTAAGGTAATTTGTTGAGGTGAATTATATGATAATATTGATTATGGTGCTATTGAAATTGTTATAATTATATCATGACAATATAAAACATGTGAGATGAGATGGAAGATCATATCGATGGAGAAATGTGAGATTGACAATGCCCAATTACTCTAACTAGGACTAAAGCTAGGGTAGATGGCATGCCGTTGAGGGAGCTTTTGTACCATTTAGGCGCAGAGTTGGCCATCATGGGAGACGAAACCCATGAATTGAGGGGTTATGCCCGGAGTGGTACCCTTAGAAATCTTGTGATGATCTTCTCTTAGGTGAGGGCCTGAGGTGATGATCTTTTCTCAGGTGAAGGCTTGAGATGGCTTGGAGTAGCTGTTGATTCCCAAATCCCTTTTAGTCCAGTTTAAGTATTGAGGTAATGTTATGATAAAAAATTATATAACTAATGATATAAAGTGTTATGATATGTATATGATGAATGATTGTGTTCATGTGGATATGTTAAGTTTTAATAATGTATTAGATATAATATAATGTGCCTTTATGCATATTTGCATTGTTTTTATATGAATAAATTGTATCATTTTTAAATTGAAGTAAACTTTGTTGTGGTATGTTGATTGATATGTGTGAATAAAATGTGATACAACATGCATAATAACATGCAAATATGATACTAACTTTATGATATGAAACATTGTGAAATGAATTGCTTGACATATCAGTGTATGCTATATGGGTTCCATTAGGAGTGACATTCATAATGTGATATATACGCATGTTGAGGCATGAATATGTAATTATAATATATTTATGCAATGCCTAAAATGATGCTTGAAAATTAATTGGGTATGGTTGTTAGTTTGTTATATGCACGTGACATGTTTGGGATGTGAGTATTATTATGGAGGATAAAACGGACATACGAGATATGTGCATGTCGAGCATTATTGCATGTGAGTGTTTAGAATTTTGTATTTTATTTGGTATGTGGTACGAAGAATATGTGATATGTTATTACTTGTATGTTTGCTTAATGATGCCATATAATCGTGGTGAATTTGAAAGTATATATGCACCACTAATTACTAGTTGCTTAACGTGTGGGTTTTCTTATGCACAGGTCAAAAGATTTTATAGCAGTTGATAGAAGATAAAGCCTAGAGAGCAAAAGTTAAGCCGGCACTTAGGGAGTGATGATACATGCATGATGTGTAATTTTAGTTTTGTTTTATAAAAGAGCTGTCGAGTTGTATTTCTATTTTTTTAAAAAGGAAATTTTATATATTTGAGCTGGTTATAGCTTGTAAATTTTATGTGTGTAAATATTATTTTTTCATTTTTATACATGTGTTTTGGTTTATAAAATTAAAGTCATTATGGCTATAGTGCAAAATGGTTTTTAAATTATCTGTTTTTGGTAAAGATGGGTAATGTTATCTCATATAATTGGATTTCCTCCAGTTATATGGGAGGGTGTTAAACTCGAACCTCTGAGAGGTCAATGCATTAGCTGGCGATTGGTACATGTTAGAGCCTCTGAAAGGTCAATGTGTTAAATGGCGAATAACATACACTCAAGCTTCCTAAAGATCAATGTGTTAGCTGGTGACTAATATAAACATAAAAGGGAAAAAGAAACTAGATGAACCTTGTGATATGGAATACATAATTGGACAAGTAAATGTAAACATATGGATATATACTATGATATATGTGACATGTATGATTAATTATGTAGAATTGAGGTAACATAATGCTATGTGATAGGTACGTTAGTGTAATCATAATTGAACTGTATAGGTATAAATTGTTATTAAAGAATATCATGAGTTTCATGCCATGAATTTAAAATTATTATACATTATTATTTTTATGTTAGTGTACTACTAAGTTATGAGTAACTTAGCATGTTATTTTCCATCCACGCAGGTCTTGGAGCCAACAGATGGTAGATATAGCAGTTAACCGCGAAGGAGCCAAAGTCCATGCAGAGGAGACCATATAGACTTGGATTTCATTTAGATTTCATTTTCATCTCATGCATTTGTTTTGAGTTTTCATATAAAGGAATATAATTAATTATGTCCATCATTTCAAGATCATGTAAAATGAGTTTATGTTGATTCATTTAAACATTGTCATGATACATAAGTAGAAGGCTCGTTATGCCCAAAATCAACATATCATTAATGTTAAACATGTAACAAGAAACAATATCACCTTGAGGTGATACATATATTAGTTAGCCAAATATGCATGTTAAACAGAAAATATATCGAGTATTGAAAATTGTTTAAAAGTTTTAATTTGGATAGGTCTTAACCACTCAGGTTTGTAGTATCTCGTATGTATAACAGGATATAAATTTATTATAAGGATGGGTATTACATTTATTGGTATTAGAGATTTAGACCTTTTTGGACCTAAGTGGAAAGTTGTTTATCATGTATGCATATATGTGTCTCATACAATTCTAGTATGAGTGACTTCTCCGTCAACTAGTAAAATAAAAAATGTATGTGGTAACATAACGATATAGTGATATCGAGAGTTACAAGTCTCCTAACACTAAGGTATTATATACATCTTGTGATGTCCACAAGATAGGGTATAGAAGTCACAGTCATTGATGAATGATATAAAGGTAATTTAAAAGAAAAAGAATTGAAAAGAAATATTATACATTGTTAATTTATAATAAAAAAATATTATTATATTAAAAAATGATTATATAATAAAACATATTAAAAAGAAATATTATTAATTAAAAAAAAAGAAAAAAAAGTATGACCAAGTAATTATTAACAAGCAACGTGCTGAGGACGAGAGGTTGGGCACACCTAATTCTTCTCCTTGGCACATTGGCGTTAGATAGGAGGCAGGCTATGAATTGTTAATTTTTGTCAGCGTAACACACTTTATTCTACCCGAGCCGCACAGTCCCTCCTTATTCACATATAAATATTTTTTTCCCTCTCTGGTTTTTTCTTATTTTCAGACTAAAAATTCTCTACCAAACCTCATTAAAGAATAAGTTTAATCAGATTAACAGGCCATTGCCATCATTCTCAATATTTGAATTTTCTTATTTCAACAGCAACAAAATCGTTGGTGGAGCGATGCCCACAAGGTTAAGGGAGAACAATAGAGTTGTTTTTTTTTTTTTTTTTTCTCAAGAAATAGTCCTGTACATGTACTCATAATTGTTCGAATATTATTGCTATTGTTTGGTTGATTTATTTTGTGAATTTTTGACTAGATGATTTTATGAATTTAAGACGAAAATTTAATATGGAACATGTAAATTTTATATCTGTGTTATTGGATTGTTGGAAATAATTTTTGTTGGTCTACGTATTGTTGGAGTATTAGAGATTAATTGTTAGAATTATGAGATGAAGTTATGGTTTAATGACATTGAAAATTTAGAAGAAAATTAGAAAAAATTGACACTGGTATACCGGGGACTCAAAGGAAAATTGTAGGACAAAAAATTAATGTTGGCAGCAATACAAAAGAGCACGCTTGCACACTGTTAAAAGTAACAATTAATAAACTATTTTATTGATCCAATTTGATTGAGTGTTGGACTAAATTTTTACTTTATCTGAAATTGAACCATCTAAGTCTAAGTAATAGTCCATTAAATTAAGATATTACTTTTATATGTAATTTCGTTTTTCTTTTGTTATATAATATATTAAGATATTGCATCATATTTTTTTTACAAACAAAAATTTAACACTAAAAATGTTTTTATTTATTCAATTAAATAAATATAATTAGCTCTCATGTCATAAAGTAAAGATCATATCAATTGACCATCTATACAAAAACTTCAAAATATTATGGCTAAAAGTGGATAAATGAATTATATGTTTAAGAGATCGATATGAATGCATTTTGAACTAACTTAGACAAACATGGATGATATAGTATGGCATATGGATGAGTAATATGGGTTATAATGCATATGCATGGATACAAGACACATAATTTATGATGTATGTTGAAAAAAATGTAATGGGATTGCAATTTTCATATATGATGATATATAAATGGTTGAATGATTATGATACATGTTTTATGGGGAGAAAGGACATATAATATAAATGTGGAATTGGGAAAAAGGGTCTTAACCTGAATGGAATAACATATTATACGAGAACTAGCTTAGTATAAATGACATATCATTGAGGGGTTATGGTACCATAGACTATTTGGTTATTTTTACTATTTGAGGTCTTGGTGACTTAGGCATGGAGCATTTTTTAATTTTCACAATCAAGATGGCTTGTGTCGAGAGAGGCGCCATTGACTACAACTAGAATTGGATAATCAGTTAGTAGGGGGCTTATGTCCAAGAGAGGGCGCACTTGCTTCACAACCCACATCTGGATAGTCTGTATTTAGAGTTTTGAGCTATTAAATAAAATAAAAGAAAATAGAAACCAGTTAAATAGTACACAGAATAAGGAAATGGAATACATGCTATTGGATGAGTAGATTACATGGTTATGGATTATGAAATTAGGTACAAGATATTATTTATGGCAACTGCTTACCAAGTATGCAAACTTACTGTGATTGTAAAATAATTGGCATGACCATGACAAAAAATGACTAATATATATATAAGAATAATTCCAAATGACGTAAATTTCATGTTATATGTAATGCCCACAAATAGGACTTAGTTGTCATATATAAATAGATGACATATGTGCTTTAAAATGTAAATTGTGTGCATAGTTAAGTTGTTGAGTATGCTTAATTGTTAAGTAATAGGATATTATATAATATGAAGCATGAAATGACATGATCGAATGTTAGAAAGATTAATTAGAGTGTTTGAATATGTATGAATACGGTTATGAATAAGAAAATGACAAATATGTTAAATGGGGTACAATGCATATGTAAAGCTTGAGTTGTGAGCTTGGTTGTTACCTCTTTTGGGGGATGATTTGAGTTGTGATAACTTGTTTCTATTTATGCCCAATGATTATGGATGATTTCTATATATATTTGGGAAGTGTTTAGAAGTGGAATTTCGATAAAATTCAACCATAGGAACAAGTTATGCCCTTTCACCACCAGTGTCACCATCATGCTGAAAATTGTCATGACCATAACAAAAATTATTCATGACCATTAAAAAAAATTATTCATAACCGTGAAAAAAATTATTTATGACTGTGAAAGGTTTGTTCATGGCCGTGAAGGATGTATTTGGAGCATATTTTTGGACAGAATAGTTCACGACCAAGACAAAAAGTGTCATGACCGTCAACATGACCATGAAGGGGACTACTATAAATAGTCAGCTCTGTTTATTTCATTTAAACCTGATCCAAAACGCCCCAAATCCTCAGAAAACCAATCCCCTATATGATTTTGATGAATTCTAAACACCCAAAACACAAGATCTAGCATTCAAGAGCAAGAATCAAACATGTATTTGGGAGATTTATCAAGAAAGAAGATGAAGTTGGAGAGAGAAAGTGTGGAGGTTGAGGGAACTCAGTTTTTCCACCAAATCAACCTTATTTTCTTCCTCCTTTAGGTAAGATTTTATGTTTCCCCTCCTATTTTAACAAGTTTGTGGTTGATTGATGTGATTTACCGAAATTGGGTAGAAACACATTTGTAGATGGGTAAGTTTGATATGGAATCTTAAGTATTCTTTGGGGGAAACTTTCTTTAAGGCTAGATTGAGTTGAATTATATGTTAATTGATGGATTTAAGTAAGAAAGAGCCTAGATTAATAGTTTTTGGGTTAGGGTTTGGAGTATATGGCTTTATGTAATTAAAGATGTTGATATATGATATGAGTTAATGAAAAATAGTTATGATTATGTATAAGAGATGCCTTTGGAAGTTGGATTAACCACTAAGGAGGTTAGGTAAACTTAGCTTGGATTTTGAGTTAGCTCCATAAGAGGTAAGTACACATGTGCAATTTAATTTGCTGATATGTAATGATAAAATGTTGAGTGACATGAAAATGTGATTTATGGCATGCTAATGGAAATAATTAGTAACTAAGATGGATATATATGAGTGCTTTTTAGCATACCAAAGCCACGCTATTTAATCAATCTTAACTTTAATTTCTTTCTTAATATACCATTTATAGCTCTTTGACTTATTTAGTCTAGTATATATATATATACACCTTACATATACCCAAAATATACCTTCTTATCCCTAAAAGTCCAGTTTGGATTTTGAGTGATCTTAGGTTTTGTTAAGGAAAAATTCTCTTTGATATTAGATTAAGGGAGTAACCACATTTTTAGTGGAGTTTGAGTGATTAAAGACCTAGCTTGAAGAGTTAGGAGTTGAGTTTTATGATTTCTAGCTTTATGTAGTTATATGTTGATGTGTGGTTATGGTTGTCCATAGGAGGTGTCTTGGATGTTGGAATAACCACCCAAAAGGGATGGACAAGCTTCAAAGCTTGGAATTTTGCTTGGATTCATAAAGGTATGTACATACACACATTTTAAATTGAGTTATATAAATGTTTATGTGTTGGAATGGGTATGTTGTTGAGGTTAGCTTATATGCTAATTTTCATGTATATATGTGATATGGACTATAAATGGTTTGGCATATGAAGTAAAAGGAGCATTGTTGAGAATGTTAATATGGTTGCAATGGGATGATGGAAAACGAGAGTAGTGGCATGTTTTAAAACATGGTATATGATTGGAATGTAATGAATGCTATGTTATGTGTCATGAGCATTGAATTGAGTGTATGCTAGAAATTAATATAATGGATATAAAAATAATTAAATGTAGTGTAAAATTTGTAAGTATAGCACTTATATGAGTGTTGGTAAGACATTAATAGGCATTTAATGGAAAGAAGGAAAGGTTAGAAGTATGGTTGTTTGAAGAGAGTATTGATGTTTATAAGCTATATGAGATATAAATATGGTGGTTAGTTGTTGGTTTATGGTACGTAATGTACATCTATATCTTGCTTGATTGTTATGGCTTGTTGTGACTTATGTGAGGTATGTTAGTTACTCACTTGTGTTGAGAGTGTTGTAAGGAGCGACTACAATTGGTTAACCTTAGCATTTTATGTGCTATGTGATTGTTTAGGGTAGCTAGAATTTGGTCCAATTGGTCTGAAATTTAGATATGTGGTATTATCCCTATATGTTAGCTTTAATTAGAAACAAGAATCATACAAATTGGATTAGTATAGAAAAATTTATAAGCTAATGAACACATGAAGGTCACACTGCCTTTAGACCAAATCCTAGTTAGTGATCCTTAAAATGCATACTTCAATTTGTTTAAGTTTATTTAGCTACCAATTGACCAAGTATACATTCAATTAGGTTCACAACATATTGGAGAGTCTCAAGGAAGTGAAAGACAGTAAGATAGAGGCTTATTAGCAAAAGAAAAGGTGAGTTTAATTATCAAACGATTTCTTTGGTACGTGTGATTATTACGTGCTATATGTAATGTGATTTGACTTATTGCTATATGAATTA
>CATIWF010210207.1:0-10051 GCA_949630135.1 Balakata baccata
AACTATTCACTAATTAATTAAATTATTAAATGATAAAATTAAAAATTAACTCAATTAACTAATACAATCAGATTGATTTTTTAGTAAATTTACCTATCTCCCTATTCTCACTCCACTTTTATATATAGTATGATAAAAGTAATGTGGGAAACAAAATTAATAGACAGCAATTCATTCCCTATAAATTATAACTATGATGTTCATCAAATTTGCTACCTCTTAGAACTTAGAACAACATCCCCAGCGGAAACTCTAGTAAAATTATTTCCTAAGCTGAAACTACAGCACAGTTCCCCTTCATAAGTCATAACTACATTACTTTCTCACACTCAAAACAGGATGAAACTCAGCTATATGAGCCATGATCCTATTTCATTATGGCCCGGTACAGCTACAGCCACATTTTAACTCTACCACGTTTAAAGCAAGAGCTTGAGCACTTGCGAATTCAGCACTAAAATTCCAGCAAATCTTTATCACAAATGGATATCATTCAAACGAGGACAGAACATTCAAGGAATATAACAAATTTTCACCTGCACTTTATTCACAACAAAAAAATGGCTTCCATGACTCCCCTGAATATTGCTTATCGCAACACCCTATCACACTCCACGGCATTGCAGGTGAAAAAGGGGAGCAGGAGCTACATGTCACAAAAATCTCCTTTGAAAGAGTACCAAGTATTAAAAAAGTATCAAGATAGTAAAAGGATCTATCTCAACCCAACTAAAATTAATCATGTGATGGTTCTGAAGAAGCCTGTGACGAGTGTGGTGGTGGAGAACCAGCCTGCTCAGGTTGATCTTCAGAAATTTTCGTATTTATATCAGAATTTCGATGCTTGTTGCTTGAACCATCAGAATTTCTGACCCAATCAGGGTATTTTGATGATAGGGAGGCAGGACCTTCAGATGAAAGAGCTGGCGGTGACATCCTTGGATAAGTTAAGAGAGATGAATCAAACATAGATAAAGGCTGTAGGCTCAAACTGTAGCCATAAGGATATCCAGTGAAAGGATGATCAAATCTGCAAGTTGGGCCAAATTTACAGATTCCGTACATACTGTAGTTTGAACATACAGGTTGCCCCTGCATGTAAACGAGCAAGAATTTTGAATATCTAAATCGTCATCAATAATCCATCAATGCTGTTTTATTTGAAATAGGATCAAAATTTTTTGAAACAGTGATTTTAACTCTTTCCCTAATCCCTATTATCAATTATAATGCCCATAGTCAATGGGACAGTGCGCTCAGCACATGTATTTGGCTTATAATCTGAATAAAGATAGTTACCTCTACTTGCAATAGACCATGACAATTATTTCACCACTAGTAATCTTCAAGTACAAACTTATGAGCAAGGTTATGCAAATCAGGACACCCTGTCACTGAACATGAAATAAAATCTGAAACTTACAGGTCTTGAGGGAAGAGCAAGTGGGCCAACAGAATTTGTTGCTAGTTGTGAACTTCTTTCTTTGGGGTGATGGTACTTGCAGTCAGGTCCATATTTGCAGGTCCCATTATTCATAAAATACCGGCATTCAGGTTGATCAGGTCTCTCAGGGAGATTAGAGCTAACAGTTGACAACAAAGTAGATCCTGACTCACTTTGATTCCTAGAGTTGTAAACAAAACTGGATCCCATAACACCAGCTGATGACATGGGGCTCAAGTTTCCCTGATTGACAAATAAAGGATGACATCAGAAAGGAAAGAAGGCCATCACCAACAGAATGTAACAACATTTTAGAAAAAAAGAAAGAAAAGTAAAAATAAATACCAAGATGCAACTTATACAATTAATAAATAAAAAAAAGTTTTAATTAATGATATCTAGGATGCATGTGCAGGCCACACTGCTCCTGTTATATGTTTATACTGATGATCTTCTGCAAGGTTATAAAGTAAACAAGGAAACTTCGGAATTATTTCCCACTTGATAGTTAATATGCATAATTCAGAAACTTTACTTAGAGTTCTCTTTATCAGATTTTTATTATTTGAACTTTATTTGCATCCAATGACATAGATAAGCAATTGCTGCTCTTAAAGAAAAGTTACCTTCTTAAGCTACTTACCAATTTAGAGAAATTAAATTCAATCACAGTAAAGCAAATAAACTTTTCAACTCCTTTATACTTCTACATTTTCATTCATCCTAGAAACAACACCCTTTGTGTATGAACCAGACTCCAACCACCAACCCAACTCCACAATTGAAATTTCCTGGCAACATTACACATTAAGATGCGACTGAGTTTGAGGTAGAAAACCAAAGTGTAACACTCCATAACTCACAATTTTTATTAGCACTACAAGGGATACTGTGGGTCATCCAGCAGTAGAGGTTCAAACTTAAAACATAGTATGGCCAGCAAATAAAAATGCATTCATACAATCCAACTAAAAGGGGAGTTTGAAAGTCACACAACAATCATAAGAACAATATTTATGAATTCTAACATATTGCCGTAAATGTCTCCATAGGAACTGCAAGTTCTATACATAGAGACAAGTAAAAAGCATTCAACCACCAAAATTTCCACAAGAATACTCATCTGGTGCAAATTGACAGATATCTCAATAAAAAGTTCCGATTGACTTCAATTCAATTGGTGTATCACTCCACATGTTTGTGATACTCAAATTAGAATCTAGGTATACCGAGTACAAACAAACTCAGGAAGGCTAATCAGCTTTCATAAAAAGACAGTTCAACCATGAACTTCCTTTACTATTTATGGCATGCCATAATTATGTATTACTTGTCAGTTGTCACTATTATAGCAAAAAAGCAAACCTATTGCTTACCACATAGGTGTTCCATCCTTGTGCAGGAACAACACCCTGAGATGGAGACACAACAACAGGCATATATGCCTGCGGACCCTGTAGTTGAGGGCTAGAAACATAAGGTGCTCTTGGCATTGACCATGTTGGAAGGGCACCTACGTAAGGTAGACCTGATGAAGGTGCAGCTGATGACCCCATAGGTCCAGTTACAGTTAAACCAGATCCAAGTGGTGCTGGCTGGGGATGGTGGAACTTGCATGCAACTCCAAATTTACATGATCCAGTCCGCATGTAATAAGGGCATGATTTTTCATCCTGGATTATAAATAACACAAACTTATAATTGGTCCATACTGTCAACTGCCTTTTAGCAAAACCAAATAAGGAATAATAGATATTGAAATGAATAAGCACCTGTCGCATAGGAAAGCCTAGAATGTTAAATGAGACGGGTCCTGCGCCATTCCTGTCTCTCGGATGATGATATTTACATGTTGATCCATATTTGCAGGTCCCTGTCTTTAAATAGTACTGCAACAAATTCCAACCAATTAGAAAATAAAGTGATATCAGAAGCCTTACTTTAAAAAATATCATTCCTTCTTGTTTATCAAGAAATTATAGAGCTTCCAAAGAAAGATCTATACATATATATTTTAATAGCAAAACTACGTGCTGAATTTAATCTAAAAAAAGGCTAGGTGCTACATAGCATTAGCCATCATCACTTCTAAATAGCCATGGTGCCAGCCATTAGTGGATACATAAACATCAAACCAAAATGACCAATCATTTGATATAAACTTGATTTGTCAAATTTTACACGGAGAAAAAAAGAAATAAAATATTATTGTTCACTAAACACATCCGCGCACTAATATGCATTTCCAAAATTATTATCTCTTACCTTTCGTGGTGCTCACTAAAAAAAGTTGCTTATATTCCAAAATAGACTAAACTCAAATTAGAAATGCACCAGAATAACTATGGAGAACTGCAGTGACCTGAGAAAGCTGAATATCATCAAAAAATTCCTAAAAACTTCAATTAGCTAATCTCTTTTATAGCTATCAATTACCACATCAGTGCATCTCACATAATCATTTGCAGATCCCTCACATAACTCATTCTTATGGTCAATATGCATTAAGATAGCCAGATGCAAATACATGCATTTTATCCCTAACATATAATACTTAGAATAAATAATATTGGAATTGAATTGTCAGACCTAAAAAATTTCAGAGAATTAACACTAAAACACATTAACAATGCAATAATTGCACTATCTTATGAAAATTCGTTACACAAGTGACTTGTCAAAATGTAATGATTGGACTACCTTTTAAACAATGTTGTAAAGTAGGTAAAAAAAAAAAACCTTTTTTTATATATTTTCATACAAACGCATGCTTATAGATCCTGCATTTAGAATGAATCTAACCAAACGACAAAAGTAGAGCATTACTTTGTTTTTCCATTCAAAGAGAAAGAAGTGGGAAGAATGCCTTTTGGATTACAGTTAGCATCCTAGAAGTTTTTCCTTTAACATAAAGAAGAAGAGTTATGTATGATGCCCTGAGCAAGCCAAGATTACTGATGTCATTCAAAGTGCAAATCAAATTGCCAGCAGCAAAAGCAGACAAATTAGTCTTGCATTCAGATTACTGTTCATCGTGGTTGTCAAGATCATCAGGATCTGAAGATTTGGACTTTGTTTTCGCGAAGCAAATTTTCTATGGCTAATCCCAAGAAAGCATAAGAGATAACAATGAAATCCCCTTGGTCTATGCACTCAGACAATTCAACATGCTTTATAGAATCATCCATAAATGGCATGATCCTGATTTCCCATGTGTATCACAGTAACAGTTTGGAGACTAAGATCAGCTGTTCTTCAGCAGTAGTTTTGCTAACACAGGTTGGAAACAGATTTTACAGAACTGCCAATGCCTTTAAAGACTGAAAGGAGGAGTTTGATTAGGCTAGGAGCATCACAAAAACAGGGACATCTCAAATGCAAGGTTGGAGTGGAGGTTGAATGCTAGAAATAAAGCTCACAGATATTTATGAACAGGATCACAACACTGTCGTTTGCTTGGTGCCTGAGCATGCTACCAAGTTTTGCTATTTTTGCATGTTTTATTCTTCTACTTAGTTATGGTTCACCATGGAGTATGATATCTTCCACAAGTCTCATTAAACTAGTCAGAACCTAGGCTAGATCCAATTTCCTGATCCCTACCGAAAGGAAAAATAATTTCACCTCCTTTTCATGAAGAGAGGATTAAGAAAATCCTACCTGAAGGTTCAAAATTGGCCAAATTTTTATTCCACAAGGACTTATTTAATCCAATTGTACCGTGAAATCTTTTAAATCGTGTTTTGAGCAAGTTACTTTAGCTCCACGAAAAATCTTGTAGGCACCTTTTAGAAGGATTTCCCTGTGTTTTTTTTTTCCTTTTTACCATTTTTAATTGAACACCTTATTTGACAATATAAAATTGCAAATTTAGAAGTCAAAAATTATAGACAACTAGATCATACAGCATGTTGATTACATGGTAAAAGCTCCACTATCACATTTCGAATTTCCGAAGAACTTTAGGACAGGAAATAGGAAACCGTACCCCACAATCAGGTTGTCCAACTCTTTCTGGAAGCTCTTCTCTAAATTGAGTACCCTGTAAAGAAAATGACTACAGAAAGTTACACTCTCAAACACAAATTATACAAAAATAAATAGCAGAAACTATATCTCCAATGCCTCTTAAAAAGTTTACATCACTTCAAAGCACCAAAAAAAAAGAAAAAAAAAAAAGAAGCTTGAAATGCCTGTGCAGCATAAGGAGGATGATTAAAACGACAGTTGCTTCCATAACCACAAAATCCAGTCCTTAGATAATACACACAATCTGGTTCCCCAGGACGATCTGGGTATGGGCTTGATGGAGCCATACCACCTTGCTCTTGATTATCATGGATTTTCAATCTCAAAATAGCTTCTGCAGTGCACAAATAAAGCAAATAGATCTAGTTGGACGACTTCTTAAAGCCAAAAATACATGCATAATGAGATTCACCAAAGCAATGAAAGCGGAAAAGCCACATATGAGCGAGCATCAGAAAAGTTTTTAAAAAATTCCATCGAAACAAGACTTTCCAAATCAATAGAAAAAACCCAGATCACAAAACTTGATTGCTACAGAAAACCAGAATCTCCACAAGCATTGATATAAACTCCATAAAAGCACAGAAAAGGGTAAACCCACATGTGCCAACAAGTCCCAATAAACCGCTAACCCACCGAATTCAGACATGTTTTTTAGATAACCAAAGCTCTCAAACCCAGGAACCATCAAATCAACAAAGTATAAACACAGGATACAGCCTTTCTTAACTAAACAACAAACAAAATTGATCACAAATAAAACAAATGTAAAAAAAAAAAAAATCAATAAGCACAATTATATAAATAAAAAAGTTTCAAGCATTCGAACAAATAAAATATGCATTGCTGTGTTTGATATTAATAATAACGAACAAATAAACCATGATAACATAATTCCACAATCTCTGCATTTTTTTTTTTTTGAACATGATAACCTATGCATTCGATGTATCTGAAAAATTACCAAACTAGAAGAAAAAACAGGAGATCTTCTCAGCTTCATAAGAAAACAAAAATAACAGAAAACAGATTCAGTGGTACCTTCCATATTATCAGGGGATTGATTTGCCACAGCATTGCTTTTTACCTGCCTATTATTATTATTAATATTACTATTATCCGGCATCTGAAACAAGAAATTCAAATAAAAACTAGCGTTGATTTTTAACTTGGAATCAACAATTAGACACGCAATAAAATAGAGAAAAAAATGTTGATTCCTCGATACGAATCAAACCCAGAAAAAAGAAAGTGGGATTTGAAAGGATGAAAATAAAAATTAAAAAAAAAAGGACAAATAAAAATGTGATCAAAGGCAATTTCTGTGAAATTGAAGAGAAGAAAAAGGAGAAGCTTTGAAAAGCAATGTAGCCAAGAGACGAATGAAGGAATCCAATAGTAAAAATCTTAGAAATATATTCCAATTTGATTAAATTCTCATCCTCCTTTTCTCTCCGTCCTTTGTTTTTTCCCTGTACTGAGGATGGTGGTAATGCAGAGGGCGATTTGGAATCTCTGCGAGCGTGTGAACTCAAAAATAATTAATAATAAGAAAAAAAAAAAAAGATCTTAATTCAACACTTGAAATGACTGAAATGCTCCTAAAGCGTGCTTTAACCAATTAATTGCGGTTACTAACTGTTTTATGAAAAATTTAACATTCCATTAATTACTTTCGCGGACACCATCCTTCCCGTTAATTTTTCCCGTACTTTTAGTGGGTCCCACTCCCACCTCTTTTCCCTTGCCCGCATGGGTTAAATGACTGAATTAACCCTCGTGCCCAATAAATGAGCCATCTCATCTATTTTAAATTACTCACCTCTCCTCCGACGGAGGATTAGAATATATATAAAATTTTGGAGAATTTGTATAAAAATATTTTAAATATAGAAAAAATTAAATAGTATATTGCACACAAGTATTTGAATAAAGTGTTAAGGGTATGAATATTTATCTCAAACAATATAAAATGTACTGTTATTTTTTTTTTTTAAAAATCTAACTATGATTTATTAAAATGTCAAAAGATATCTATAATTTGTTCAACATCAAATTAAATAATTTTTATTTTTATATATATTAAAATATTAAATAATATTAGTACAATTTTATATTGTGTTCAATTATTTTTAACATCTATTTGTATTAATTATACGAGTGTTTCTTTTTTTAGTTTCCTTTTTGTGAGAAAAAAATTATTTGAATATATAAATAGCTATATATATAATTCTAAAAATTATATTCATACAAAGTTTAGTTGGCTTCAATTTCTTTAATTTTTCTCAGAAATTCGAAATCTTATAGAACATTTAATCACATATTCAAATTTATTTATTTACTTAGTTTGATTAGATTTTGTTTGGTCCTAACCTAATCATCTAATACCAACATTTAACTTTGAAGCTTTGCTTGCAAAAGTTGAGACCGAAAGGGCACAATCGGTATTTCATGTCTATGTGCGTGTCTTAAATACACACAGAGACTCAGGAGTAGGCTGTAGGCGTGAGCAACAGGATATAAACTTTTGGTTTTCTTCTTTGGAAAATGTCAAAAATAAAACGAAAAATAGAAACAAGTCACAGTCACAGCGCGCGAACTCAAGGGACTGACTGTGAGATGAGGGCCATTGGATGTCAATTCTCAGCGGGACCTACGCGAAATTCCCTCTGATCTAGTGGGTTTACGATGACAGTAATTTCCCCATATATACGGTTGCTGTGCGGATGTTGAGATGAGAAACAGGGGTCAGGCAGGGGCATTCATGTCATTTAAGATGTTAAAGGAACGCAAAGTCGCTGAAAATATCTCTGCTCTTTATAATTTATTGGTTTATATTTAATTTTTCTGAACAAAGGAAAATGTGAAGAATCGTCGCCGTCAAAAGGGACAAAGGATTTAGACCGTTGGATCGAAATGGGTAAGGGACCCACAGATCCCAGAAAGTGGAAAGAAGAGGAGCCGTCTCGGATTCTTGCCGGTGATCAGCGAGACTAAAAATGCTTATTTTAACCAATTACATCAATCACACGTGTCGGAGGACATACACTAACAGCTCGTTTGGTACGATAAATTGCTTAACATCTTAGAGTTTACAATTTTATAAATATAAAAATTATTAATCCCACAAAATAAAGATGAGTAAATACATGAGAAATATGTAGGTTTTAATTAATTTTATTCCATGTGATAGCTAAGCCTATAAAATTAGTAAGGAAAACCCTTAATCAATTTAGTTCACTTCTAAGGAATTGAAGTATTTGTTATAAGAGCAAGAATTTGTAATTGCTAATAACCCAACAAATAAAGCGAAGATACTAAATTATTCACCAGGTAATAAACAGAGATTAATAACCAATATACATCTTCAACAATTATTAATAACGAATATTAAACGAAAATTAATAACCAATAAATACCCAACAAAATCTATTATAATAACCAAAAAATATAAATTTAGAAAACAATTGGTTGAATTCTCCTAATAATCTAAACGTAACACAAAATTTCAAATTATTCACCAGTTCTTTTGTCAAACAATAGCGAAATAAAATATGACCACCTTGGAAAATCGAATCGAAAATCCTAGAGATCCAAACAATATTTGGAACACACATATTAATTTTGGAACAATGGCCAACACATTAGAATACTCAAATTAATGATGATTCAAACAAAAACACACAATGGACAAGCCAAAATTAAAAAAATAATAATAATATTTAACACTAATCAGTAACATAAAATTATAAAAAATACAAGTTACTAATAAAGAAAAGGCCGAATTATGGTAGGTATTTGCCAAAGAAAATTAGGAGGTGTAGATTTCAGTTAAAACAAAATTAAAAATAAAAATTAGGGGGGTGCTGCTGACTGCTTGCTGAGCACACCCCATGATATATTAGAAATGGGTAAAGAAAATAAACAAAATAAAAAAGTCTGGCAGGAAAATGGTGACAGTTGACCAGTAGGAGTGTAGGACCATTCAAATTGTTTTTATTGTGTCAACAATTTCCACAAGATTTCTTAATTCATCGGTCTTTTGATGTAGCCTTTGCTGGATTTCCTTTCAAGTAACACCAAAATCCCAAAAAGAAACTATTATGCAATTTCCCAAATGTGATCACAGCAAAGAATCCAAACTCTCAAGTAATAATTGATGATCTGCCACACTACAAAAGTTTTTTTTTTTTATAGTGTGTTTGAAAAAAATATTTTTTTAAAAAAAATATTATATTTTTAATTTTTTTAAATTTTAAAAATTATTTTTTTACAGAGATAGATAAATAAATATTTTTTTCAAAAATATATTTAAAAAAACAATTTAAAAAAAATAAAAAAAATCAATTAATTAAATAAAAAAAAAATTAAAATCTTTTTTAGAAGAATTGACGCAATTCCAAACGTTATGAATGAAAATTATTAATTAAATAAGCACATACTCTAGAGCCATTCCTACTTCTTTACGTGATCTAATACATGTGTTTATGGTTGGACTGACCGGTTCAACACTTCCTCTTTTGGTTTTGGGCCAGTATGGTTTTCAAGTCTAATCTGACTAGATTAATGACTGATTCT